>BLKR01015375.1:0-78016 GCA_011170035.1 Teleogryllus occipitalis
CGTCGTGCGGGGGCGTGGGGCGAGGGCGTGGTGCGGGGCGTGGTGTTTGAGCGTGGTGCGGGGCCGTGGTGTGGAGGACTGTGGTGCGTAATGGTGTGACGAGGTGCGTGACGGGGCCTTGTGAGGAGATGTAGTGCTGGTACGTGGTGCATGGATTTGAGGGTCGTGATATGGAGTGGTGCACGGGCATGTGTGGGGGCGTGAGGTGGTGTGGGACCGTGGTGCAGAAACGCGGTGCGTGGATGTGAGCGCGCGTGCGGCAGAAACATTTTGCGGCGTGGTGCGTAGGCATGGTGCAGAGACGCATTGCGTCTATTTGAAGGGTCGGGTCTGAGGGTGGAGACGTGCAGTGGGGCCTGACGCCGAGGCATGGTAAACTACACGCAAAGTCCCGCGGAGCAGTGTGCTGGGAATGGGGCATGAGACGTGTGTCAGGAAACGTGGGAGCAAGGGGCGTGCCTGGGAAGTCACGGTTGTTGAATGGGTAGGACCGTGTTGGGATTGCAGTCTGGGAGAGGGTGGACGTCAATCCTAAGGGGGAGGAAGGTTGCCGAGATTAAGACAATGTTTCAAGTGTCGGGAAATTCGGGGTAGAAGGACTGAGGGACTGAAGGGTTGCTGTCTGCGAGGTTGCAGGGCCGTAGGATCGAGGGAGTGCAGAGATTCGGAAGATGTAAACGTGCGCCCCAACCGAACCGCTTCAAATCCTCTGGGTTAGATTCCGTGGAGAGGGCCCAGACTTGTAGATGCACTATACTCATGCGATGGTTTTGCTTATCACTTCTCTCGTTTGGCGCCGTATTCCTGGCCGGAACATTGAACTTTAACCTTCCCCGAAACCTACAGTTCTCGTAGTCATTGTTTTCTGAGGAACCAAGACATTCGCATAAATTTGATACGGAGAAAAAAAATAATTCTTATGTTTCTCAATCTCTCTCTGACATCTCGCTTGTAATTAGACTACACATTTCAGTTACTTTTAAAATAGTAAAGATATCCGCCATTAAAAGTTATAAAAAAACCTTAAGAGAGAAGAACTTATGAGACGAATAAGAAGTACCACTGGCCGCAATTATACACATAACAGAAAATTGTTAATTTATCATATATAAAAATAACAAGGTACGTGGTAGGTGCAGGCGGATCCGAAATCTTGGAATTTTAATATAATAACAATAATTATTGTCATAGACGTTCATTTGCACAACCGGGAAAGGTGCATCAACTGACGTCACTGCAGTGCCTCTGATCGGAAGGTCTTAGTTTCGAGACCAAACGATGGCAGACTTTTCGACATTAGTTTGTCAGCTAGATCAAATTCAGTTGCTGTCTGGAGGAGAATTCTGTTGGTCAGCTGATCTGGTCGATAGTTTTCCGTGATTTCTCCAATCAACACCAGGCGAATGCTGGAGCAGTACCTTAATAAACGGGCCACGGACCGCGTGCGATCTTCCCTTCCTCTTCCTTGTCCTAACTTCACTCCTTTCTTACACATACTTACACTTACATGCACTACATTGCCACACATGCTGAGAGACAGGTCGGGAGCTTAGAGCTTGTCCCGGCTGGGGCGGGGCTCCGCTGGTGGGGGATACCTGGTTGAGTGAAACCCCGCAAGCCGACAGTAGGTCGGCGCCGGATCTCATCATCCAGTGGGGGAAGACCTCCACCACATCCCGTGGAACACATACACTACACATACGGGACCAATGATCTTAGCTGTTGACGCGCCCGAAACAGTAGCAATCAATCATTTGCACATTATTATCTGTATCCTAATTTTAATTGCATTACGAACGGCCCTATTCGAGTTTCGATTTCGAGACTAATGTCCCATCAGTCTCTATTTTTACCTATCTTGTAATACCAGGTTAGTTTGCTCGGTGCATCAACTGATGTCACTGTAGTGTCTGTTGCCGGGAGGTCCTGGGGTTCGACTTCCGATAGCAGCAGGATTTTCTACACTAGCTAGGTCGACTAGATCGAATTCCGCCAATGTCTGGAGATTTCTAGCTACCGGCTGTTCTAATTAGTACTTTCCTATGGTTCCTCTGATCAACACCAGGCGAATGCCGGTGCAGTAAGGAGCCCAGTCCAGGCTGGGGTGGTGCCCCTCTGGGAGAGTTACTGAGAGTGAGAGAGAGCCCGGAAATCGACGTTTAGATCGGCGTCGGATCTCACCATCCAGCGGAAAAGATCACCGATACTTCATGGCATAAAACAGGGACTACACTTACGGGAATAATGAACCTAGACTTGATGCGCGTGGAATCACGAAATAATCATTAATTAATCGATTTTGTAATACATTTCGTACACATATGTAAGCGCTGATGTGTAAAGGGACACAAATATTCACCAAAACAACAATTTGTATAGCTCGGCAATATCTAAAAAACAATAATAATTTTCAATATAATAACGTATTAATAACGTGAGGATTTAACGAGCTGTAAAATGAGGACAGAGGAGGTCAAAGCAAGCAGCGCGTTTTGTGTGCAGTGGTTTCTGCGACGACGCCGACAAATCCTGACTGCGGCCGCCGTTGTAGCCTGGCCCGACCACCCCTCGCCCACACCATTCACATCCAGCCCCGCACTACCCCGCCCCGCTGACCCTCCCCGCCCCGCCTCGTCCCTGCGCCATCCACTCCCACGCACCGTCCCCAGGCCGCCCCCACGAGCGCACTTCCGCGAGCATTGTGTGCCCTCGCCGCGCCGCGCAGCGCTTGACATGGTCCGTGGACGGCGGCGGTGGCGCCACCGCGTTGCCCCGCCCCCTCACCCCTTCCGTCGCGGGCCTCCGGCGCGTCGGAACTTCACGTCCGCTTGCGTTGCAGCTGCAGCGGACGCTCGAGCCAATTGCTGGAATTGATAAATAAATAGTAGTTTATTGCGTCACAGCAGCAATTTAGAGGCATATTGCGAGCAACTGTTGGGAACGAGTAAACCAACAATTTCTGTCCAGAAGCAAAAGAAGGGTCATTTTAGCATGCGATGTAAAGAGAGTTGAGAAAACGGACGATATATTCGATCCAGTTGGAGATGATGATTCCACTTGCAGCAACAAAGACATATTAATCATCAAGGGGCCTAGAGGGATGTGACAATTTGGAAAAAGTGAACTGCGTAAAACACTGCCTCTATAACGACTGAAACGCGCAACGTATTGCGTTGTTCACGTGTTGGTAATTGCGACACCGTCAGCTAGAAATTACGCCTGGAGAAACATTCCAATTACCGCCTACCTTTTACGAGGTGTTTCCATTTTTATCCACCTCTGTATAGTGATTTTTTGCAGTGGGCTGTGGAAGTTGACACCTGATGGACACACAGTGAACGTGCGAAAAGTCACTGATTCGGAAGGAAGACGAAGGATGTGTTTTTTCGCGATTTAAAAAAAACGGGATGGTGGTGGCGCAATTCTGGCATCTGATTCCTATTCAACGCGTCAAAGTACGTAGAGAAACTTGTGATAATTGAAACATTTTTTTGTGTGCCTGCGTTATGAAAAGAGGTCACTGTTTTAAAATATTGTTTATGAGTAAGGGTTGGGTTTAGATGACCTAAGACATGGACAAAAATAATCAGTAAAATGCTCTTAAAATGTTTTTAAAATGCTCTAAAAGCGAAGGAAAAATACCATTGTAGAAATCACGACCGTTAATAAGTAGTAGGATAATGGATCACGGGATCTATCAATTAATGAATTACAGTAGTTTGCCAACGTTTCGGAATATTTCATTCCTTCATCAGAGCTTACTAATACATATACTGGTCAAACATAATGTTCCTCCACAGCACAACTCTTACTCTGTATTGGCAACAGCAACTCTGTATCGGAGTTGTGATGTGGAGGAACATTATGTTTGTCCAGTATATGTATTAGTGAGCCCTGATGAAGGAATTAAATATTCCGAAACGTTGGCAAACTAATGTAATTCATTAATTGACCGATCCCGTGATCCATTATCCTACTACGAAGGAAAAATGATGTAAAATATGTGACCAAAACCAGTTCAGATGAACAACTTAAACTGTTGGATATGTTACTGATGTAGTCGTGCCTTCTTCTATTCGTTCAAATGAACACAGCTTTCAAACTTTTGGTTTGGACTGTTATTTACCAGAAAACCCACCTTAGTTATCCCGAAATTGGCTGAATCGCCAATGACGCTGTCAGGCGTCACAGGCACCGTAGATTACATACTCACAATGGCTGACATTACGTCTGGGCGAAGAAATCGAGTAGGCTACCAGACATAGGTACCGAGGAATTCTGTGGAAAACATTTGTTGCATCTCGTGAGTATTATTTGAAGCAAGTATCATTAAAACACTATTAAAATCGATGAAATCAGAGAAAATGCATTAAAAATGACGAAAAAAGTTAATAAATTACTTAGCTGAAATCGATAAAAAATGCGAAAAATGACGTATAAAATGCGTCATTTCCATTTTCCATAAAATAAAATGAATTTCTATACTAAACAGCATTGTTCTAAAGTGAAAAGAAGAAAAAATGACATTTCATTAAAATCCGCCCCCTATTTATTAGTCACAACGAGCATAAAGAAAATAAAAATAAATCGATTCTTAGCCCAGCACAGAATATCACAAACAGTGAAATATGGCTACTTTAGCTAGAAATACCCGTTCAAATAATTTCACAGCATAGATCATTGCATTATACGCCCAGGTATTCAATATGCATCCCGCGACGCCCCCTCTGTGCGAATGGCAGGCTGCTCCCCTCCCCGCAAAGGTGCCTGCCCCCCTCCCTACTTGCATTTTCGCCACTCTCGCGGGCAGATGTCTGGCTCAGTGAGTGCAGAATGCCCACGGGAGTCGGCGTTGTGAAGGCCTGCTCTAGTTAATCCGCTTATCAACCTATTTTACATTTTTTTATGTGAAATTTAAGGTGAATGAAATATGATTCCAGGTTTTTTAAATCGGTTTGTACATATTGTTTAAACAAATCATATTTGATATTTGAAATATTATTCATCCACAAAACTAAATTTTCACAAAAATACAGAAAAATAAGTAAAAAGTAGAAAAATATAATCACACTTTCAAAAATAAAAAATAATTAAGTTAAAAAAATTCTTAATTACTTTCGTTATAATTGAAAATTATGTAAATTTCGAAATTGTTTTCTGAGAAATGATGTATCACCTAATATATGTTCCAGACAGAAAAAGCTTCCTTCTACGTTTACACTTGTCTGTGTGCCGAGCCTCACTCAGACGTACGTGTACACAAGCAGCTAAATGCGGTCGTAAACATCATTTTTTCTCTCGATTTCGTAGGGCAACATCATTTCCGAGAAATTCCATGAATTTGAAACGCATTACTACTTGCCATTTTCTTTGGGCCCGCACGTAAAGTCAAATGTGACTCGCGATTGCAGTCTCGTGTTGGGAAGTTCAGCGAAGATTGACAAAACGGATATATGATCCAACTGGGTAGATGGAAACTGGACATAGCAAAGAACAGACTTTGTTACACGGGAATCCAATCTTTAGTTATTACTAACGCGAAAAAAGAACAATAGTATCCTTTGCCTGGAAACCTGAGAGTAAATTAGTACCCTTTGCCTGGAAAACTGAGAGTATATTAGTACCCTTTGCCTGGAAAACTGAAAGGACATTAGTACCCTTTGCCTGGAGGACTGAGAGAGCAAGCCTCCTTTGCCTGGAAGGTTGAGGGAGGCAATTGCGTCACATTGGACGATTGGTGGTGGCATCTCATCCCCTATGAACCTATCTTCCCAAAACTGAGCTTGAAGTATTGCGCGCGACCCCGACGGCAACCTGTGTGCCCTAGGGCCAATTTTAGGCAGGCATGGTCTTAAGTGGATTATTTGTTGGGAAATCATCCCTGTAGACGCTACGATCCTGAACCGCGCCATGACTCGCGAGGCACCAAGGGCATTTCTTCACTATTAGAGACGTGTTTTTGCACCGTAACATGCTTTTGCCTGACTCATCAATCTAACATAGAGACTGACTCATATCGGGTGTAAATAAAACAAACAGCGTCATTTGCAAAATGAACTAATATTGATGTCAGTTTGCTGAGGAAAGGTTTGTTATTGCAGATGTTTTCTATATTCACACTCCGCGAATATTCGTATCTTGAGAACAGAAAACGGCAACTATGGCGTTATTAGGAAAATTATAATACGCATAATAATATTTTTAATACAGAGGAATATTATTGGAAATAATTTTTTAATGACTAATATTGAATTCTCTAATTCCATTACTCGTACGTCTTGATTAGCTGAAATCTTTTATTTGCTAACGCTAACACTTTGCGAGAAGTCTGCCGTAAGCCAAACTAAAATCAATATTAATGAAGAAGAATATTAATGAAATGTTATTTAATTTTCTTTCACCAGTTTAAATAAAATATTTGGACGCAACATATGATTTTCTTGTTGTATTTATAATATGCATTACATGTTCCAAGGAAATTTGCCTACGGGCCAAATATGTGCTTTCCAAATACGGCACTGTAGATCTATGGAGTTTAATGTGTTGAAGACATTGATTTTATTTCTTTATTTTAGATGGAAATAACATAAACAATGGAACGTTTGAGGAGGGAGAACAATGCATTTAATGTGCAGAAATAAAACAGGAAAACTCTGAACATTTTTTTAACCCTAGCAACGCCAAGGTATAAATGGAGGCGTTATATTAATATTGGTACAACTCCACCTTTTCGAGAAATTGAGCTAACTCCATTTTCAGGTCCGCGCAAGTGTTATACATATATTCTGAAAGTGATAGAACTCCAAGTGCTTTATTTTTGGACGTCACAGCGCATCACAATAAAAGTGATTCACAGAGAATTGCAATTTATTTATTTTGACAGTGGTACAACTTCAGTGGTACGGCTACGTGGTTGATCCAGATTTGATTAAGAGCTTGATCCAGATTTGGTAATAGGAAGTACAAAACAAATATTATATCGCACATCTTTTATTTAACACAAAAATATTAACATAAGTTCTTGGGTTGTGTGTTAAAAGATCTACAAAAATCTGTAACAAGAAGAAAGAAAAATGAACAAAATGGTGTCAGTAACTGATTAAAAAGTTGATGGATTAGATTTGTCAAACAGGAGTCTTTTATAATTATGTACAATCCGGGCTTGATTTCTGGCGGAGCACGACGGAAGGGTAAGGTTTTCAGAAACTTGAATATCCCGCTTCTACAACCACATCAGAGGAATGTTAATTAAAAAACACAGGATATGCTTGATTTGTTTCCATTCATTTCAAGCGTCAATAATGCTTGTTTCACTGATCTGCTGGTAGGAACAGAACAATGTCCAGAAGATAATGACAACTGAATATGCCTCAACAGTAACATTAAATTAATATTTAATCTGTTTCAATTAATCGATATTGCCTTCCTTTCCAACTTTTCTTACAACGACATCTACAAATTTGGCCCACCAACCTCATTTTTATGGTGGTATATTTTACACCCCCAATATTCCGCGAAGCATACAGTTACAGCATACAGATGCTTATTCATTCCATCTTCAGACGAACAAACATATCTCTTAATAAAAAACACATTTTTTGGACTAGCTCCATCCCCCATTTTTTATAATCATTAAACTTTAGAGCTCAATATCTCGAAATGAGTGTCAGTGGAGTTGTACCACTATTAAAATAACGCCTCCAAATGGTCCGGGTGTTGACCACTTGATTTTGATTTAATTGATGTTTTTGACAATTTTGATAAATTAATAAATTGTTATAAATAACACGTGCGTTCATTTAAAGAAATACTCGTAAAATACATGTGGATTCATTTAAATAAAACATTATTTAATATAATGTTCTTTAATTGACAAATATTATTCTTCAATATTTTTAATAACAAAACATATTATATTTTTATGTCAAATGAAGATTGATGTCTTTCCATAACCTAGCAATACGTTAAGCTGTATTATGCTTAAACTGCTGCCAAAACACAAAATGGAACACAAAATTCCAAAATACCTTCTGAGTATTCAGCTTTCGATGGAATAGTCCCGTTTTTTATTCGCAAAGACGCTGAAATAACTCAAATTATAACAAATAGCTGTGATAAATTGCATCATATGTTTGACCGGTTTGACCGGTTGGATGGTATTTGGGCCCCTGTATTGGCAATGCAAAGGTTAGTGAATGATAGATAGCTGTTAGAAAAAATTATCGAAACGGAAATAATAAATCTACAAAGCATTAACAAATTAACTTCCTTTTGTAAAACATTTTGTCAGTTTCCTTTGATAACTGACCTTGTCAGTTTTCTTTGTCAGTGATCTTTGAGATTTAAATATAGGTGATGAAAACAATTATTATACTTTATTTTATATGATGGTGCCTTACCTATTGGCCATGAATTTTTGTACAACTTCTACCACACAGAGAATGAACGGATCCTGCTGCTGAGTGATACGGTGAAAGGGCTTCGGTTGAATTCGGAATAGCAGCGCAAGCGCGGGCGCAGTACAGCACTTCACAGGCATCCACTCCGTGGGCGCAATGCAAACAATGCAATCAATGGGTGCAGGTTGGGGCAGGTGGGCGCAGGGGTCCCAGGTGGGCGCAGGTGGGCGTTGAAGGGTGACGAAGCACGAAGGTGAGTGGAGGTGAGCGGTGGGCAATGGTGAGCGCTGGTGGACGCAAGTAGGTAGTGTGGAGCTTGGAGGCGTTAGTGGGCGGAGGTGAACGGTGAGGGGCACTTGTATATGGTTGTGAGAGGTAGCGAAAGTGTGTGTTGGTGGGAAGTGAAGGCTGGTGGGTGGTCGGTGGTTGGAGTTGGAGGGATTGGTGGGCGGTGGTGGGCACTTGTGTGAGGACGTACGGGCTTGTGGACGGAAGTTGGTAGTGTGGGGGTGGGGGGCATGCCGGCGCTAGTGGGCGGAGGTGGATGATGGTGGGAAGTAAGGGAGGGCTGGTGGGCGCAGGTGGTCGGTGGTGGGGGCGGGGGAGGGCTGGTGGGCGGTGTCGGTGTCGGGCAGTTGCGGGTGCTCGTAGTATGGGCGCGCCGCGGCAGGCGGGGCCGCGCGACGGGATGAAGCGTGCGGAGCGGAGCGCGGCCGGCGTGGAGCGGTGCGGCGTGGCGGGGGGTGCAGCGGCGGGGAGGGGCGGGCGGGGTTGTTGTCCCGAGTGCGCGGCCGCTGCTGCTGCCGCTGCCGGGAATCGATCGTCGCCCCGCCCGTTGCGCCCCGCCGCCGCCCGCGGCGCCCGCGCTCGCGTCCCTCCGCTCTCTACCCTCTCTCTCTCTCCCCCTCTCCCTCTCGCTCTCGCGCGCGGAGAGCACCCGAAAATAAACTTTAAAAACCGGAGATGAACGTTTTCCTCTGGCGTTTGGGGGCCGCTCACAATGACGATGGCGGGGGTGGTAGAGGCGGGCCGCTGCGGCGGGGCCCATGATTTGCAGCAGACCGCGTTAACGGGCGGTACTCGGTCGGGACGGCCCAGTTGGCGGCGGCGGTGTAGCCTAACGCTTAGAGTTGTAAGCGGGCGATGATGTTGGCGCAGGTGGTCGGTTGAGCTAAAGTCACGCGTAAGAAAGTTACAATGGTGCAAAGGAATGTGGCAATGTAACCGTTGTACTTCCTATTTTGTATTTGTACGTTGCTGAAGAGTATTGAAAAAAATAGAAGGAAATAAAAAAATAATGCTGTTCAAATCTCGGAGAAAGCTGTACTGAAAGATATGTTCCCCCTACGCGCAATAAATGCATAGAATTATGAAGATATAAATCATAAATACATTGAAGTTAAGGAAAAGTAGGTTTGTGTGGATATGTTTGTGGAATTTACTCGAAGAATAATAGGAATGATGGATTCGTGTACACTCGTATGTGTAGCGAGATACACTACAGACACACAGAACGGCTGCAGTGAGATTTTGACTGATTTTCTAATGTTTCTATTTACGATTTATTTTAGAGATTCCCAGACATTGTTGATGATATAGAAAAATTGAGGACAATTTCATGAATTGTTAATGTTGATAAAAATCATTGTTATACTCCATGAACCACACCAAACTTCTTAATACTTACGTGACTACACGTAATTATACTTATAGGACTACACGTAATTATACTTATAGGACTACACGTAATTATCTTCTCTATAAAGTTTTATTTTGACTAAGCGAAAGGGTTTTGTGATCATATTTCACTTCTGAAAACCATAAATACACTCATCTGATTAATTAAAGCATTGGCTTTTTCATATCCTGTCAGACAAAACATCATGGTAGATAACGTTATTTTCGCTATTCGAAAATAGTTTGAAGAAGTAAAAATATTCCTTATTAGAAAAATACAAAAATATATAATTCGTGGTCTTTGAAACATAATCACTTGAAGAGAGATTAGAAAAGCCTCGAAGTTCTACCATTGATCTCTGTTGATCTCAGAACGGAATTAGTTCGTTTTCACTGTAGTTGGAGGTTCAGAGTGCGACACAGTGGTTTAAGAGGACTCGTCGATGACGCCGCAATGCACAAGCACCATTGACAAGCATCAATCACGCCAAGTGTAGTTCATAGAATTTGTTGAGTCGCAGAAGTCAGCGCTAACATTCCACCTCTGGATTCCCCCACCTACGATTCAAATCCAGATCTCCCTTGAAATTTGTGGTGTACGTGTTGCGTTTCCTGTGTTCCTCCAGTAGCAAAGCCAACTCTGGAATCCACCCATTTTCTACGCCCGTCAATCACTGCGCCACCGTTTTGCTCCCCTTCAACATTATTTTCGTCCTCTACTGACGAACTCTGTGACCCTCGGTGGCTCGTTGGTTAAAGTGCTTGCTTTACACGGCGCAATCCCGGGTTCGAGTCCCGGTGTTCCAATGTCCCCAATATCCCCATTGTCCCAGTATTCGTTGCTCACTTCTCACGTTGAGAAGACCGAAGATACGGCGTAGGGATCGCTAGGTGCTAACTACACGTACCCTTCAGCCCATAGCCCCAAAGGCAGTACGCTGCTGCTATGCCTCAGCTCGTACAGAGCTGTCGTGCCAAAGTACATACATACCAATGAATTCTACCAATGGCCATACTTGGAATATGCTTATAGGTCTGGTACAGAGCATTGTACTATATAACAATAGCCTTAGGAACGAGAACCACGCTGTTCTGGGAAGTATGAATCTCGGCATATGAAAGCGAGACGCGTAGTCATCGCTAGGAATACTTACAAAAATAAGACATCTCTCTGCGAAACTACTGTGTAGTGAGATGAGCCGTGTGTGGCCAACCGTAAGACCTTCCACCTTACAATCTGATCCCTCTCCCAGGATTTAAATTTTTCTTACATCTCAAGAAATTCCTGTCCGGGTAGTAATTCGCGTATCACAATGAGGGAGAGTTGCAGGTGGCCATCAAACACTGCTAGCTATCCCAAACAGATTTCTATGGCTTCGGGACACAAAATACATTCATCCCAGTGTATGACCATTGCACCGGTTCGGGTGATTGTCATGTGAAAAAAACAGCGCAACACTTGCCGTAAATCCTACAATAATGGCTTCCCATTAAATTGTGTTCTATTTCCTCTTGTGCGTTTTGTACTACGCATTTTCTAACCTACCAGGAAATACCTCAGAGTGTAAATTGAAGCGGAGGTAACGAATGCTGTTGCGGCATCACATTCACAGGCTTCATGAGATTGAGCGTTTCTGTAATGAGGCAAAGATAAGTTTCGAAAAATACATTGTACGGGATCAACTTTTTCAATAATACAGTATCTAAACTAAGGAAAAATTCTTATTTAAAATTCAGTTGAAATTACACGCAGAGATGCTATAAATTAATGCTTGATATAGAAACGACCTACAACTATTAATGTAACTAAATATATTTTTAAATGTTGTCAAAGAGTCTTGTTATTTCTTTTGCTGTAAAATAAAACGATTTTCCAAATATACATTTACGAGGTCTTCAGGCTACCAAAGAACTTCAGATGCTGTCAGCACGAACCGAAAATGCCCATTTATGACATGCCATGTTTTTTCAGAGCGACGGAACCTCCAACACACAAAATCAATTTGCTTGCGAATGGGAGGGGGCGGTGCCACGGGTCGCAGCAGCATCCTACAGGCGACGGGGGATACGTGGGCGGCGAGGGCGGCGAGGGACGGGGATCGCTGCCGCCTGCCGTCCTGCGTACCTCGGCGCCCGCGCTCCGGCGCCGGCTAAGAGGATAAGAGCGCCCAAATCTGCTCGGCGAATTAAGTTGTCGCCGCCCTGCTTCCCCTTAATCGGCACTCCACCGCCGCTGTTATCCCAAGGCATCGGCTGCGCCTGATCCGATGCTGCCTCCCGCAACGCAGCCGAACCCTCCCCCCCTCTGCCGCCGCCATACCGCAGGATGAATATATATTTGAGTACAAGATTTCACATAACAATATGAGGAAATATGTCTGTGTATATGTCATTTATTTACGAACTTCTATGGAATTGTGAATCTATACCTCAATCTCCTTACGTACAAGTCATAGGTTCGAATCTCGAAGGTGATAAATTTTTCAGCCAAACTCGAGAGGCCGTAAGCCGGCACTCGCTGCTTG
This sequence comes from Teleogryllus occipitalis, assembly GCA_011170035.1. Lineage (NCBI taxonomy): Eukaryota > Metazoa > Arthropoda > Insecta > Orthoptera > Gryllidae > Teleogryllus > Teleogryllus occipitalis. Next base: position 12,602 of record BLKR01015375.1, read on the forward strand.
AAATCGCTTGGGGTCGGCTGCTCTAATCAGCCGTTTCTCCCGTTTCTGCTATCCATCAGAGCCTTAAAACTGACTACACATAATTTTTCTACCTCATTGGCGAATGAAGTTGTCGCCGCCCTGCTTCCCCTTAATCGGCACTCATCCTTGGAGCTGAGCAGTGGCTGATCCCCAATTGACGTGTAGAACGTCCCCATTGGTCTAGGAAATACAGTGATAAAAATTTGCCTTACAGCTGTTAGATTCTGAGTATGAAACGAAACCTACGTAAAGACGCTTCTCTTAAAGCCAGATGGTGTAAGGTTGCCTATTTTTTATTCAATTTATTTTGCATTGAAAAATTAGTAATAGATATTTTATTGTATTAGATACTTTTTATTTTAGTCTGCGTGTTACAGAGTGTAACACAGAGTAAACCAGGGCGTTAGTTTGAGGAATATGAAAACTCTAAGCTCAAAATATGCGCACCGAGCGATATGAAGGTGTATTAAAACAGAAACAATTCTGAAAAACCTAATGTAATAATAAACTTTAAGTTTCTTTCTACTTCTCTTATAGCTTTCTCCTACTCCCCCATTCTCCTATCTCGAATTTAATTCGTAACCCTTTATCGTCCTTATACATAAAATTTTTATTTTATCTATCAAGAAAAATGATCCGAAAGAACCTAACTATTTCAAATCTTTGCTTCTTTTGAAGTTCTGGTGGAAACTTTATAAAGCTAATGTCATTCCACTGGGTGCCAAAGTACGGTAGAAAACTCAATGAGTGATGTTTATACAATTTCTTGTAGGTACAGCGTTAAAGACCTCTATAAACTGTTTTTAAATTCTTCATATCTAACCCTCTGAGACAATTTGTTTACAAGCGCAAAGCGGTATCAAATTTCCACGCATCTGTTGCAGCGTGTCGCCACTCTTCTCTGAGTCTCGTTCAAAGGCCTCTTTGAGAAGCTCGAAAAATAAGAAATCTGACACTCTGTCAACATGACAAACAGCTTGTGTAAACACATTCTGTGAAACCTTTGCGTCAATATGTTTGCCTCCAAAGGCGTTGAGTGAACGTTAAAATTGTACCTTCACGTTTTCAATGTTGATACAGATGCGTAGAAATTAGTTTTAAAAATAGAATTTAAAATAGACGTCTAAAAATTAGAAATAAACCCGGGTGCTTTAACGTAAGAAGTTGCAACTCCGTAATTGAAGTTTCGTAAAACAGGTTCGGGCCCCATGTTGATGGATTTTCGAAAATATAAAATATAATAGTTTTAGGCCAGCAACGTATTTTTGACCGGTTCTAAAACAGCTGAGCAACGCCCAAAACAGCACCTCTCCATGAAATGTATTTTACCGCCAGGCTTAAGAGCTTGAACGCCAGTTTCAAAGCTTTAAGTGCCTGTAGTTAGAGGTTATGGATAGAGCTCATGAGTTTATCTTTCAATTACATTCACAACACACGTTCAATCAAATAAATATCCGTGTTCATAAGATGTCATAAAAAGAAAGTATTATGTGTACTTTTTAGAATTTCAGCAAAATAAATTCATTGTTTGCATGTTAACATTCTCCAATTTGCGAAAATGACAAAATGACGTGTTTTCTATCAGAACGAGTGTGATTCCATTATTTAATTTTTCTTCCATTTTTGCTCGGGGGGGGGGGGCTTTATAACCATCTGAATGAATATAATTCAAAGCCATCTTAAAATACGGCGAGATCATACCCTTTTAAGCTACAACGCCTGTGGAAAAGAGTTTTGTTTCACATGTAAGATCTTCGTAAATGGAGTGAACTGGCTTTGATGACAAACGCTTCAAATAATAGGGAATACCAAAGCCCAGCACAAGTTTGCCAACGGTTGCAAAATTATCGTAAATCATTTCCACATGAACACATCGTCCATGTACCCCAAATTGTGTCGGAAGGAATGAGTGTCAAAATAATTAGTCACGTGGCTGAATGAACTCCCTACATTTAAACTACTTAGCTGTGTCGCGATGCTATTGCCTGGATGAGAATTGTTGCCTAGGGCTGTGATGGATTTCCGTGTTTTCAGTATAACCGACTAATGGAGCAGTACTGGCAACAACGGTCCACGACCTTGCGCGATTCTTTCTTCCCCATCCTGCCCACCTCCCATCCTAAGGTTCGAGATATATTTACTCACTCCCTATTATTTCGAAATATTCTGACAGTTAAGCCAATTCACCATTCTTCTCACTTCAGGACTTATGCGTATGTATACGGCCTGTATTTGAACCATTGTCCTTAGAAGCGGAAGACAACCGCGCTAGCCGCTTTAAGCGGAGGAATACATGTTGTGGGGGCAATACTAATTGTCCACACACGTATCGCACATACGTAAATTTATTCACACGTGTCACACACATGTTAATGCAAGAGTACCAAGTCAGTTGCTACCGTCAGGATCCAAACTCTACGACCTCGCCGGCCGGAGTCCGTCCTCCAGGGAGAACTTGAAGAGGCAATGGTGTTGCTGCTGAACTATCAACACCGTCCCCTAAAAGAGATGTGGGACGGAGGCGAAGCGTGATCACTTCGGTCGGATAGGGGCGGAACGCGACGAGACGACCCACCAGACTCAGAGGGTCAGGGCACTAGATACAGGGTACTAGATCAAGGGTACTAGGGTACTAGATCAGGGTACTAGATCAATAGATACTACACAGAAAGGAAAGCTACCCTCAATCCGTGCGCCGATATGATGCGCATGGTCGCCATATTGAAAGTGTGTAAGCAGCTCTGCGACCCGGCATTTGTTGTGCGGTGGACTGTTGTGAAGGTGCCTTTTATTTCCGTTTCATTATTTGATGTGTATATAACTAGCAAAAACATACATACCCCGAGGGGACATTTGCTTCGTACAGGCAATGTTAATATCGCACACAGACAGATATTAATAAAAAATAGAGATAAAAAGGTAAAGAATTATAAATAGTTAAGTTGTAGTTCTACAGAATGGCACAGACTTTCTCGTCTTGGTTTTCTATGTTCTTTGGTCTGGGCTAGTTTATCGGACTAGCCCCATTCTCTATCCAGAGGCCATCTACCTCAGACCAAAGTACATTTTTTTAAAACTCTTCTCAATTCGTCGGTTTTCAAATAATATAACAGAAATATTTCTTTAAGAATATTAAAGAAGAGTAAAACCTCGTCCTAAATGATAATTTTCATTAAGCAATTTGAAGCCGTTTTTAAGAAAATATTGTTTAAGCGTTACTAAAAATGCGAACTTGAAGCTCTTTTTCACAGAAAAGTTTTGAATTTTCTGAAAACTTTATTTAAAGTCATGTAAAGCACTTTAACTCACAAATACAATAGTGTTCACAAATATCTGGAAATATGCATATTAATAGCATCAGAGAGATTTCAGATAAATTAAATTTGTGTAATTAAAAAAACAAAACAAAATAATACACGAAAATGAATTATGTCATAATAAACAATGCAATTAGCACTACCCATTGGAAAAATTAGAAGAAAAAAATTGGAACTGTTTTTGAGAAAATGGCGTTTGAGCCGACTCTTACGGTTCCTTTCCACAGTTTCAAGATGGCGGTTCGCGCTGCGTGGTGGCTCACTGACGATCAAAGGAGCCGCCCTATACTTTCCTTTCGGTGTAGTATTTATTCTGTGGTCAGGGCGTGGTTGGAGACGTGACGAGACGAAGCTGAGCGAAGGGGAAGACTGTGAGATGGAGTTCGGGGGGGGGGCGTGACTCGGAGTGAAATCATGCCAATCAGGGATTCCCATTCCTATCATCGACCCCTTTTAAAAGACTCCTTTGTTTCATCGACCTCCTTACATTAGTCTCAATAATAGACAGCATACATAATAGTAACACAAAGAATTGCACATAAATGTCTCAAAGATAACAATTTGTTACGCCAATATTTTGGTGGAGATCTAGATTTTGAAAAATTGAAAACGCCTCCGCTTCTAAATAGCAGAGTTTCTATTGCTTATTGTTGACAAATGGTGTAAAAATGTACAGCGTTTTCTTAGCGCCCAGAACATTTCTTCAATGCGTATTGAAGGGAGTATTTTCTTCCGTGAAAGAATATCGTTGTGAATACGTAGTTGTTTGTTGTTTTCTAAACACTATCAGCAGTTGTATACCTAGGTTCTCGGAAGCGACGGTGAGATGCGGTGGGTTAAGGGGATGCCATACTGAAATTTCTGAAAAATATCGATTTTTATATTTTTAATGGATTTGAAAGTGCCAAGTCTCTAGAATTGCCAGTCGTAAGAATTTTTCATGTTTCGCGATTTAAATGGCCGCCATGTGGATTTAAATGCCCAGGCGCGTTGCCCGGTTACGCCCCCTTTCCTTTGCATGCAACCTAGAAACTTATTTTTTGGCAGGATATTTTTGAATATCGCGGTAAATATTTTTGCCACTTTAAAGTGTATTTTTTGTGGAACATCTGGGTGCGAAGATGCAGTACTGCCAGCGTTATTTCGAGTGGAGACCTGTAAACAATGTGACTTAAGAGTGTGTTCCTGGTATACTCAGTAGAATTGTGTTTTGTAAGTTTTATCGTTTGTGTTTTGGTTCGTGTGACAGCGGCGAGTTTTTCTCTGATCCTGTTCATCGTATTAGCTAGATTTTTAAGTTATTTGTTTATTATTAGTATTTTATCAAATAGTGAGTAGGTTAGGTTAGCACATAGGTTAGTTTCGTACATAGTGTTATAAGTACAGAACTATTTACATTGTGTTGTACCTTGTTATGGAAAGGCAAAATGAACAGAATGCCTAAACATAATCCTCAGAAGAAGAGATCAAATAAACTAGTGGAAAGAATACGAAAAATTGCATGCAAGATGTACTGCTGGCAAGACACAAAATGCAAATGAATCTTTGCATAATGTCATTTGGAGCAAATGTCCAAAAGAAATATTTGTGTCGAAGAAAAAATTAGAAATTGCTGTGGTGTCAGCAATTTCTGAATTTAACATGGGATGTGAGACCAGTGAGAGAATAAGAGAAAGTGTGACTGGAGTAAATCTCACACCCACAAGTCACAAAATTTGTGCAGCCAGGGACAAGCGTCGCTTGCAGAATAGTGAACGAGCTATGCAGCAGGAGAGGAAAACTGCAAGAAAGAAACTGAAAATGACAAAAAATGTCAAAGAAGCTAAAAAGAAAGAAGAAGGTCAAACATATGGAGCAGGAGAGTTCTGAAGCAAGATATGACCACTTAATACTTTTTTTAGAAAGTTCAAATTTTAAATGTCATTTTCTCCAATAGTAATTTTTTGACATTTTTGTTTATTAAAAATGCTCCACATGATGTAATTTTCATGGAATCTTTTTGAAAAATTCAGGATATATTAAAAAATGCTGTGTTAAAAACTTAGTGTTGTAATTTTTTAGTGATGCAAATACTTCTCTAAATAAAAAATGATAAATGTGTGAATTGTTTTTTTTGCTATGTGAATAGTGAGGTATAACATTAAATATTTTTTTCTGGTAAAGTAATGAATAAAATTCAAAACCAAAACACTAATATCTTTGTTAATCTTTTCTCATAATGTAAAAAAAATTAATTTCAAAATTAATTAAATTACAACAAGAGGAGCATTTGTTCATGATATAAACAAAAAAGTAATAAACAATTATTTTTTTAAATCTATTAAAATTAGCAATTCCAAATTTGGCAGTTGATATCTGCATAATATTACTATAATGTGCTAAAAATTTGAAGTTGATGTGTCAAAAAGTAACAGGTTTACAATTTTCGGTATTGCATCCCCTTAACGCGGAGTGAGTTCATTCTAGACGAAGCGAAGATGAGACGTGCTAGACGAAGCAAAGTAAGCAGATGAGAAAAGTGGAAGGGAATGAGATGTGTGGGCAGGGTAAAGGCGAAGTGAGATCCTACTACACGAAGCCCGTAGGGAGTTAAACGAAGTCGGTGGAGGTGAGAGGGTGATGGAGGGATAACGCGGAATGAGATGATGCTAGACTAAGCGGAGCAAGGCAGAACGAGACGATGCGTAATGGAGCAGAGTGGGGTGTGACGGGGCAAGCGGTTTGATTGATTGATGGCTTTTTTCGTGTTTCCGGGCGCGTCAACTACTTTGGTCATTAGTCCCGTTAGTTTAGTGCATGCTTTTGCTCGGGAGATGGCGGTGATCTTCCCCCAATGGATGGCGAGATCCGGCGCCGACCTACCGTCGGCTAGTGGGGCTTCCCCCTAACCAGGACTCTCCCACCAGCAGGGCACCGCCCCAGTCGGGGCAAGCTCTAACTTCCCGACCGGTCACCCGGAATATGTGGTAGTGTAGTGCATGTTAGTGTAAGTGTGTGTGTGTGTGTGTGTGTGTGTGTAAAGGGAGAGGATAGGACAAGGAAGAGGAAGGACAGATCGCGCGCGGTCCGTGCCCCGTAGGGTACTGCTCCGGCATTCGCCTGGTGTTGATCGGAGGAACCACAGAAAACTACCGATCAGAGAAGCCGGCCGCTAGAATTCTCCTCCACACAGCGACTGAATTCCACCTAGCTGAAAAGCTAGTGTCGAAAATCCTGCCGCCGTCAGGACTCGAACCTAGGACCTCCCGGTTAGAGGCGCTGCAGAGACATCAGTTGATGCACTGAGCTACCGGTCGGGGCAAGCGGCCTAATCGGGATAAGATGAGGCGAGAGACAGACAAAACGCGCCGGAGTTCGACGAGGTGGTCCGGGTGAGAAGTCTGACAGGGAAGAGCGGAACTGCGTGGAGCGGTGGACGCTCGGGCGGGGGAAGGTGTGATGCAGAGTTGACGCGTGGCAAGGCAAGGAGCGTGGTGAGGTGGGGCAGAGCGAGACGTGTTGGGTGAGGAGTGAAGGGACGGGGAAGCGGTGTGCACTGCAGTGCCTCTGCCCGGGAGGTCCTAGGTTCGAGTCCCGACGGCTGCAAAGTTTTTGACACTAGCTTATCAGCTAGGTCGAATTCAGTCGCTGTCTGAAGGACAATTCTAGAGGCCGGCTGCTGTGAACGGTTGTTTTCCGTGATTTCTCCGAGCAACACCGGGTGAATGGCGGAGCAGTACTCTAACGAATGGGCCACGGACCGCGTGCGACCATTCCTTGCTCTTCTTTGTTCTATGTTCACCTCTTACACACACTTACACTAACATGCACTACACTATCACATATGCCGGGACACCGGTCGGGAGCTTAGAGTGTGTCCCGGCTGGGGCGGTGCCTCGCTGGTGGGAGATACGTGGTTGAGAGAAACCCCGCAAGCCGACGGTAGATCGGCGCCGGATCTCGCCATCCAGCGGTGTGGAAGATCTCACCATCCAGCGAGTGTGGCAAAGCAGGGCGGTGAACGTCGGAGCGTGACGGGGAGGGGAATGCGACGGGATCGTGGGTGGGAAGAACTAAGGAAGCCCAGCGGCGCGAAGTAGGACGTAGCGAGGCGGCTGGTGTTTCCTGGATTGGGGTCGAGACAGATCCGAGTACGGTGAGGCGGGAGAGAAGACACGGCGCCAGAGGGGAGAAACATTGTAAAGAGAAAGAAACGAGTCGGGGTGGGGCGGGAAAGGAGAAAGGAGAAGAGAGGGGTGAGGAGTAGAGGCAGGGTAGAACGGGACAAAGTGGTGAGGGGAGGGAGCTCAGATAAAGCAGAACGAGGCTGAGAGGGGTAGAGCGGTTCCGGGGGAGTGGAACGAGGCGATCGTGCTTCTTGGGCCGGAGCGTGGCGGGGTTGGGAGGAGAGGGGCGACGCGGAGCAGAGCGGAGTGGGGTGAGGTGGGGAGGAGCGAAATACGGAAGAAGGGGGTGGGTCGGTGCGGAAGAGGACGGAGCGTGACGGCGCGGAGCTCGTGGAAGCGGTGTGAGACGGAATGGGGCGTGGCGTGGTGAGACAGAGCGGGGAGGATCGACGCGGAGCAGGGCCGGGCGGAGCGGAGCTCGTGAAAGCAGTGTGAGGCGGAATGGGACGTGGCGTGGCGGGACAGAGCGGGGAGGATCGACACGGAGCAGGGCCCGGTGGAGCGTGGCGGAGCGAAGCTCGTGGAAGCGGCGTGAGACGGAATGGGACGTGGCGTGGCGGGACAGAGCGGGGAGGATCGACGCGGAGCAGGGCCGGGCGGAGCGTGGCGGAGCGGAGCTGGTGGAAGCGGTGTGAGACGGAATGGGACGTGGCGTGGCGGTACAGAGCGGGGAGGATCGACGCGGAGCAGGGCCGGGCGGAGCGTGGCGGAGCGGAGCTCGTGGAAGCGGTGTGTGACGGAATGGGACGTGGCGTGGCGGGACAGAGCGGGGAGGATCGACGCGGAGCTAGGCCGGGCGGAGCGTGGCGGAGCGGAGCTCGTGGAAGCGGTGTGGGAGAGTGCCGGAACGGGGTTAGGGCGTGGCGCGGGGAGCCGGAGCGAGCGAAGCGAGCGACGCGGAGCGGCGTGAGGGGGCAGCGGGAGTTGCGAGGTGGGGGCGGCGCCGAGAGTCAGTGGGGCGTGTCCGCCGTGGTCGTGGCCAGGGCGGTGGCGCGGGCTCTCGCCTTCATTAGCGCCCTCGTAATTAGCTGCCCTGGCCGCCGCCGCCTGCGTACGCTGACGTATGCTTCCGCGCGCCCGAGGGCGACGCGCTTCGCGTCGCGGGGCACCGCTCTGCGGCAATAGCTGCTCACCTCACATAGTTCGTCGCGAACGATTTGCGGAAGGTTGCAAATATAGTAGAAAACTAAACATTGATGGCATGCCGGTCTCGTTATTACGGTTAACATACTGGTTTCCAATCCCATGAGACCCGACTAATAGTTGGTATTGTTGGGACTCCCATGTCGTTCCCAATTTCAAAATGCCCAAAAATGCCCAATAATTCAATATACGACGGACGCGTGCCAGTGGACGTTTGAAGTCTCCTAGCCCGAATTTTAGAACACAACGTTTTCAACATAATTCAAGCAGGCGAAGACCGTGGCAATGAGACAGGAAATCCCTCGCGTCTGTTGTCTTCTTTAACCCTTTCACTACTCAAGTGCGGATTGTAAAACTGTCATCAGACAGGTTGTAATAACTCTGGAAAAAACTGTTTTGCTAATATTTATCTATTTCAATTGTCAGTATATTTCTAGAACAGAATGACACGTTTTCCAATAAATGAAAATTAACTGCACGATCACAGGGCTTGATTTCAAATATATTGTTGTATACGGAGTATGGAGTATTCTAAAATCTCCCGCGGCCATTACATAGTACATTGAATTATTTTTACGGAGGAAAGGGAAGTTTCTGAAAGGAATGAGTTACTGTAAGAGGTACGTTAAAACAATAGAAAGTGAAGTTGTGTACTACTGGTTGCGTTTAAAGTATAAAGCAACACATTCTAGTTGTCACCTAAAAAGCCATATGATGTTTATATTTTTGATTAAAAACTCAAGTTGAAGATTTATTTATAATTTATTATAAAACGATAGTATTTTAAATGCCTAAAATCTGCCTAATGAGACAATAATCTGAATAAATGTCGAGGAAATTTGTTAGAACGCAACACATCCCCGTATGACATTAGTAAGGCCATAACAGAAGCACACAAATTCCGCCGACTCGATTCTAATCATTTAATGTCATCTGGCACATATGTTGAAAAAATTGTAGTATTTTATTGTGAATTTTTTTGTTTAGTAGTTACATTGATACTGATACCTGATCAATATTATTATTACGTAGAGTGTTGCGGGTTTAAGACAATTTTACTGTGTGAAGATATGTTCCCACTCTTGAGTAAATCATTTTTGTCAAAAACCACCGATTCATAAACCAAGAGACAAGTAAATGGCTGAATTTCCAGATTAATAACAGAGACTAACTAGAATCATGTGGTTGGAATTTTCTTATTATTCGTACAATCCTTTTCTGTAGTCTAAAAAGTCTGGGAACTATAGGATGCGTTTCCTCAAAATATTATGCCATATATCAAGCGCGAATAAACATTCGCGAAATACACACAATGCGCAATACGAAGACCGACTGAATTTGAAAGAATTCCGAAGGCGTAGCATAAATGAACTTAATGTTGTTTTGAGTTCATTTAAATGGGCGTTCCATTTGAGGTTTCAATGAATTGAGTTAGGCGTGCTTCAGAAGTACCATCTGACCTAGAATTTGCTGCACATTCAGTGGTCCATTACTCCACTCAAATGTTTCAGTAGGTAGTAAATGAGGATAGAATTACTGCCATTCTCAATTTCTATTCGGAGAATGTGAATCTAGTGCATGCGCGCTCCGTGCCGAGAACTCGCGGGCGTTGCAGAGCCCTCGCCAGTCCACCCACGCTGCGGAGCCAAGGCTCAGCGCGGGCATCCATGGCGCGGGCGGCGGAGCGGCGTCAGGGACAGGGGCGGAAGGGTTGAAGTGATCAAGGGCTTCGGAATTCCATTTCACAGGCCACCGCCCTTCGCTTCTCACCAGCATCGATAATACACACTGCCGTTTCCAGATGTTCTCGATTGATGAAGTGAATCGTTGTTATGATTCATTTTAGAAATGTAATTTTCGACCAGTAACTGTTCCAATATGCTTAAGTTCGTGGGTTTGGTCAGGATAAATAAGTTTTTTCGTTTCCTAAGGTTATGATATAAAGGACACAGACATTGCTTCTGCAGCATTGTTGACCAGAGGTGCTGGTGTTGGATTTGCGACGGTATGGATTTTCCACACTAGCTATTTGGCTGGGTCGAATTTCATTACTACCCGAAGGAGAATTCTAGGGACTGTCTGCTCTGATCTTTATTTTTCCAAATACAATTACACTGAATTATGCACGTGTTCTACACTGCCAGAGATATCAGGAAATCAGGCCCCAGCTTTAGGTTTGTCCTGCTGGGGACGTTACCCCGCTGGGGAGACACTTACCGAGGGAAACCCGAAATATGCCGTGTAGGCCGGCTTTGGTACACACGTTTTAGCTGAGGAGGAACACCGGCACTTCCCGGGATATAACATTCACTACACTTACAGGACTAATGGCCCTAGCAGTTGACACGACGTATTAGAACTCACTTAAACACAATTGTGGGGCCTTAATACCGAAAAAAGTGGATAAATCTTGTTGATTTATGTAGTAAATTACTTCCTGGAACTAGTTGGTAGTCAGAATCCACGTTTTACTAGTCCATGATACCGAAAAATTAGTGTACGGAAAGTCTTCATTGCTGTCGTTCTGTCCGCCCGTTCGTCTGTGGTCAATACTAAAAACGTTCAGACAATTTTCTCGAAAATTAATAGTCCCTTATCTTTCTGTTTCAACTTGAAGCCCTGAAAATTTGAAATAGATATTTTGGTTTTGAATGCAGTTAATTTGAATCCTTAATATTTTCACAATTTTCTCAAAAATGATAACAAATTTTTGGATTAGAGTTTTTCTCGGATACACGTAAGGACGCTTAAAATGGCATTGGTCTCATTATCGTTGAACTCCCTGAATTTTCAAAGTTACAAATATTGTGAGAAAGTATGAGCTGTTGTAGCCCCTCTAGTTTAGTGAATAACATTGGCATTTCCATGAGCCCTTGAGACCATTCAGCAAGAAAATGCGGTGTTACCTTCTGGCAGTATGTATTGATGATAGGCAGTGAAAAACTTAATATTTCTGTTCCAGAAAATTTAGTAAGCTTTACTAAGTTATTTACGCCGTTGCTTAAAATTGTTTTATTTGAGTATGATTTTTAACAAATTAAAAATATGCAATATAATGCGGGAACCCACATTAATCCCATTTATTAAAACTCGATACCTAGTTGTTGAGTTTGAGATGCGTTAAACTTTCGCAAATTGAAGTAATGTGTTGCATTATTTCACAAACGAACGCAATTGTGTTATCGCTTCAGTTTCTATTTTCTCAAATGTGATCTGAATTTTGCTTGTGCCTTTAACACACTTAAATTTCAAACTGCGTGATTTTTTTTATCGAAAGATGTTATAAGGGTTTGTTTAGAGTGAAAGTTAAACATCAATGAAATTAGGAGAATCCATTCTCCGTGGCCGTTTTCATTTGTAGATGAGCTGCATGTTCCGTGCTTACTCACCGCTGTCCTCGTCCTGAGCGATTCCATTTGCGGGCGGCGCGGCGCAGGAGCGAGAGCGGGGTTGGCGGCAGGGGCGGAGGCGGCGGCGGGGACGGTTCGAGGCGGGGCGGGGCAGCGGACAACAAGCGACGGGGAGCGGCCACGTGCGGGGATTGAATAACGAAACGAAATTATCGAGAGCATCACAATGTTCCAATTACGCGATGGCTGCTCACTCGCGCACTGGCAGGGGGAGGGGCAGCGGAGGCAGGGGTGGGAGTGGAGGAGGGGACGGCTATGAAGTGACAGCAGTGATTACGACGATAGTGGTGTCGGTGGCAATGTCGATGTGACGTTAGGACTTGGTGATGTCAGTGGGGCAATAGGGAGATAGTGGCAAGACCATTCACTCCCCTGTTCTGGATTTCGAGTTGCACATCTAGATCCGTGTGGAATTTGTGATAGATGGAGCGGGTTCACGGCAGGTTTCCGTGGGGTTCTTCCGTTTCCCCTGCCTCTCGGTCCATTATTGCTACATCATCATTCAAATGATCTGATTGTCGCCTATCAAACATCCATCAAACAAAAACGGATAAGTACTTAGGATAAAGTGTCAAAGTGGATTATGTCGGCGGTGGTGATGACGTTGGGGATGGGATAGCGGCGGAGGGGTGACGATAGAGTTGGCTGAGAGTATGTGCTGGACGTAGTGATGACAGCTGAGGTAATTGGTGACGACGGTGGTGACTTCGGTAGTATCGTCGTTGTGGTAATGTCGGTAGCGATGTGATGATATTGATGGTAATGTAGATACCAATTCGGTTGTGGTGTTATGAGCGCGTTACGTTGGCAGCATTGGACACGAGAAAGGCGAAAAGTGAACTGAATCAATTGATTGGTATTTCCGGGTTTGTCGACTGAAATGGACATCAGCCCCATACGTTTTGTGTATGCTATACCTGGAAAGGTATCGGTAGTTTTACACGTCGTATTGTGGAGTTTCCTTCTCCAGATATGTCCCCAGCAGTGCACCACCCTATACCGCGCCAGCCTGATTACTGAAAATTAGTGGCAGTGTAGTGAGGTAAATGTTAAAAGGAATAAGAACGAAGGAAAGATCGCGTACGATCCGCGACTCATTTGTCAGATTAATGCTTTGTCGTTCTTCATCTGGTATTGATCGGAAATCACGGAACACTACCGATCAGTGCAACAGGCTGCAATAATTCTCCTCCAGACAGCGTCTGAATATGTCCCAGCTATTTAGTAGTGTCCAAAATCCAGCCAGTGTTTGCATTCCACCTTAGGACCTCTCGGCCAGAGTCGCTGCATTGTCAACCGTAGTTTCCTTGACGGCGCAGAGGAGTTTATTTATTTATTTACGTCAAAAAACAGTTAAAAACTGCGTATGACGGGCTATGGGGAAAAGTGAATTGTGTGCACATTTTCAAAATTCTGTGATCCCTACACTAAATCATATACTACTTAAGTTTTGAATTTTGACAGGACAGGAATTTTTTGAACATTTTGACAGGAATTTTGTCTGGACAGGGCTCGCTCTTGCGGCGTTGGAGGACGCGCGGGCGGATGCAGACACAGCGAACAGTTGACACGCGGTATGTTTTTAGCTTGTCAAAGAAAGAGTAATTCAGATATTGTTTAATATTGTCTCTACTTACATTTTTCATGCAGGCAATCAATATCGAAGTATTCAATCCTGGTGCAGTGTTTCCAACTGCAACACGTTCTGCTGGCCTACCTTATTTAAACTCGTTTATAATAAATGGAAAAGCACATGCCCATTTGGATTCTACGCAGTTTGGCACAAAACCTGATGCTTCTCAGGATTGTAATTGTTTAGGTAATTGTGAGGATATCTCCCAACTCAGTAATGAAACATTGTTCTAAATTCTAGGTTCTTCTGGCAGCGAGGCAAGAATTAGTGATTGATATAATTTATTAGAGCAGTACATAAGAATGTTTTTGCGATTTACTAACCCCATCATAAAGAATCGCCAAATAATAATTATGAATACTAAGCATTTTTACACCTGCGTATTACTTTGTAAAAAGAGAAAGTTGTGTAATCGTGCTCGGAAAATGGCGATTTTTCGACAAAAAACTTATTATACAACTCTGCTAACGAAAAAGTGGATAAATCATTATTTGTGTAGTAAATTACTTCTTCTAACACATTGTGTAATCACAATCCATGTTTTGTGAGTCATTGATACCGAAAAATAGACTGACTGCAAAACATCTGCCTGCCTAACGTCTCTCTCTGTGGTCAACGCCGTCGCCTAAACCTTTCAGCCGATTTTCTGCAAAATTGATATTCTGCGATTGATTTGAAGCAACTGGAGGCCATGCGAATTTCAAACTGATTTTTGTGCGTGATTTTTGTGTGTGCATAAATCCTCAACATTTTCATAATTTTCTCAAAAATTGCTGCAAATTTTTTGAATTAACTTTATTGTTGGATAGCATACAAAACGCTTAAAAACAGCACACGTCTCATTTTCGTTGAAATATCTAATTTTCCGAAAATTGCAAAAGTTTAATATGTTTTCAGCGTTCATACAGAGTTTCTTTGTTAATAAAATCTCTTCTTCAAAGACATATCTTGAAACACGTTCAAGTACAACGTTTTGAAAATATTGTAGTTTTTCGAAATATTGCGTAATTTGAGGGTAATTTTCTGTCAAATACAAGTAATTTTTAAACAATTATTTTTTCCAAAACCGCACCCATTGTATCGAAGAACGGTAAAAAGTGATGGTAGTTCAAGGCGACCTCTCTGTAATTACAATTACAAAAAGTTAATATGGCAAAAGAACACTGTCGCGGATAGAGATTTTTTTCTTAAATGCAAACCGTTCTGAAAAATTAAATCATTAGAAAGGCCATGTAGGATATTTTGAACAAACGAATAGTTTTTGTGCACTGCCTGCTTGAAGTTATTGCAATTTATAAAACAAATTGCTCAAAAATCGCTCCATAGTCGTTGAACTCTCTGAATTTTCGAACATTGCTTAAGTTATCAATAATGCGTGAAAGTATGTGCTGACGTAGTACCACCACTTTCTTTTTCTTCATATATAACCGCTACAGCATATCAGGAAATATTGGCGACTCATATACGTTAATACCAATTCATACATTATACTTCTATATATCTTACTGTTGAACACACTACAGCTTTCCAGCGATCTATGAAGTACTCTACAATAGAAATAAGCAGGGTTTTCCCCCTCGGTCTGTCGTATTCCTGCCCTTTCCTTCAGTGGGCTCGCCCACACAAGAACACAGGTGCGGCGGGCAAGCTAGGTAATTTGAGAGCAGAAACGTTGTTGGCAGCTTGGTAAATGTACATATATGAACGAGAAGCGAGATTATATGAGTTTTGTTTTTGGAAACGGGTGTAATTGCTTAATAGTGTACTTAAATGTTTAACGTAAACTTATAATCAGAGAAAACTCGATATTAAAATATTAAAAGCTTTTATTAAATATAATTAATAGAAATGAACATTTATCTTCACTGAAAATATATATACTACTTGTTTTATCATATTTTCATTCCTCGTTCATCTACATTTGGAGTGGTCTTCGAAAGGAGAGAACATTTCTAATCGAGAACAGCTCTTTCTGTTTCCAGGGTTGGGTAGTATTTAAATACTTGTATTTGAAAGGTTCGTATTTTAAGTACATTTTGTATTTGAATAACTGAATTTTTGAGTTTTGTGGACATGTATTTTAGAGATGTATTTAAATACTTGAAATAGGTGTATTTAAAAAAGGAAATAATTCAAATACTTAAAATACACGGTAGCGGAAGGTAACGAGTGTAATTTCTTTTGATTTGAGTGTTTGATTCTGCTAGTAAATGAACCTCATTGAAACAAAAATAATAGCCCCTTTCAGCTGTTAAATTTGAATTATCTTCAATTTTAAATTATAAATCTAAATCATTAAAACTGCTGGACAATTTTCTAATAACAAAAAGTGCGTTTATTCCTTTTAACTAGATTCCGGACAGTGCCCTTTTTGCCTATTTTATTTCTTTGAATGTAGGCAACTTACCTCATTAACAATGTTTACCCCAGAGTTTGCTTTTACGCGGATTTTATAATACCTATAAATGACTACGTTTAAAGATAATTGCCTAATCGAGCATTAGAGCCTGTGAATGCCTATATTAAATTTTCCGAATTTTTAATATTTTTTTGTTCACTATATTTTGTTTTCTAAAATCATTTTTTTGAGAAATCACTGATGGGTAATTTTATATCAAACAAGAAACATACGCGTAAAATCTGCCCGGGCGTGCTCCAATCGAAAAACTGGATGTTCTTGCCTGTAACGCGTCGATTAGGGACACCGCTTTGAGATGTATGAGAATTTGACACCGGGTTACCTTATCTACTTCTTCGCAGCCTGTCAGAGCGCTCCAGTGAACAGGAAATTGCCCTCGTCTTTTCGATCTTAGCAACGATTAGTGAGTTATCTGTTCTTTATCAAGAACACTACTGGCATCAAAAATAGCGCTCCCGGCATCTTTGGTTGTTAGAAGGTAGAATTACATAAGATAAGCGGAGTTTTCTTTGATAATTTTGTATTGATTTCGAAGTTTGGTATATGCCAAATCAGTAAATTTGCTGTTCCTGTTAAGCGTGCTTGCTACAATGCCAAAAGAGAAAGTTTCAAGAAGTGCTTTGCTAAAAGAGTGGATTATGGAGCAGATTCACGGTGGACTGGAATTTTTTTTTAGTGTTGTGAAATGATGGTAAACTGTGCAAAAAATTGCTTACCACATAAAACAATGCAACTCGTGCAAAAAAGTGAGAAAAACTATTCGAAGCTTCTTCAGCAAGTGCAATCAAAAGATGAATATAAAGAATTTCTACACTGACTAGTGCCATGCCGCAAACACTTCATTTTCAAAACTTGAAAATCCGTCATTTAACCAGTTTAACCAACAAAACATAAAATATAAAATTCCACACGAGTCGAGTCAACTCTTAAGAAATATTATACAATTCCGCAATAAGTTTTGACAATCAAGGACATTCGATTTGTTTTGAGAGAATTGTGTTCACCATTTATGCAGTACGTATTACATATAAATTTTAACATTCAAACATAATGCCTATTTCCCTGCCTATTTTTAATTTTTTTCTTCGTAAGTGTCTGCCTATTTTCAACTATATTGCCTATTGACCTACCTATTTTTAAGTTTTTAAGTGCCAATTTGCCTGCCTGTTTTCAACCTTTCTAGTGTCCACATGCCCGAGTTGTACTGATAATTTTAGTTTATGTTTATCCACGCCAGTTGAACGACCGTTTTCCTTTGCGGGTTTTATACATTCGTCAAATAGGGGTTTATTGTCTACTGATTTGTTTGCCAAACTGGCCACTTTAAAAGGATATTCCGCTTGTTTGAGTTAGACTTATAAGTTATTTTTCAGAAATATATAACTGTCTGTTAGAAATTTACTGTAATTGACAATTGCAATAACAAGTAATTTAAAAAATTATTGTATTTACTGTATTTTCAGCATTTAAAGTATTTTAAATACGTATGTACTTTGCTATTAAAAACCTAATGTATTTTGAGTATGTATTTACATACTTCTTTACGAAGTATTTCGGAGAAGTTTTTAAATACTAAATTTAAAGTATTTTGCCCAACTCTGTCTGTTTCAATTTGATATCTTCCGACTAAAACTTATTTTTACAAACGTAATTTGACAAAAAAACGATATTTGGAGAGTTTTGAAAAATGTGATGTAAAATAAATTGATCCTTTAAGTATCACATCAAAGATTAATAAATTTTAATTAAAAATCAGTAGTTACTGTATCCATGTCTACTGAAAACGGCGTAACATTACATCCACAGCATTGTCAGGTCTTGAAAACAAAATTACACTTTTCAAGAAAGAAATTTTAAAAAATCAATATGTAAATCTTATTTTTTCACTTCTGATTTTAATTATATCAGCTTTGGAAAGTGCCAAACATTCACACAAATATATAATTCATATCATGTGAGGTTCCCACACTTACGAGAGAAAGATCTCCGTTTAGCTTCCTATCGCTCTTTTTCCGTCGTCTATACTTGATCGCTATGAAGACTATTTCCAAGGATCGGTAAATTGTTTGATGCAGCTTTGGTAACTTCCGTCGCCTTTTCTCCAGTCGCCGAAGCCTGCTTGTGTGCAGGCAGCTTTGACCCGTGGGCAAGTATGTTGTCATTCTCCCAATATGCGATTGTGTCCGCCGCTGCTCTACAAAATATAAACGAAACAATTAAGCCTTATCTCAGTCGCCTAGTCATTCTGAAGATTATCAGAGATGTCAAGAGGTAAAAGCTTCGTTTTACCGAGATGTCCCTTGCATATTAAAAGGCTCTTATCCCCAAATGATGTCCACATACAAAAGACTCATAATCAATATATTAGAAAATGCCACATTTCAAACTCATTTCAGGGTGTCATTTAATAATTAAATAATTTTCATAAAATGTCGTATTGTTATCTGGCATTTTAAAAAGATCAGAATATTAATTAATTGTTTATTGAACTAAAGATATTAAGCAAATTAGCGCTCATGTGCACTGTTTAAAATGTCTGGAACACTTACTTTCAAAACACGTACTATCACCCCTGAGAGTTGGTTGGAAATAAATGTCAGTTCCATCTCTGATCACGCATATTGTCCAAGACCTCATTTAGTGTGCACATAGAAGTCTACATTATACGATCAAAAGTGTAAAAAATACAAAGAAGTACTACGGGCTGTTTTTGAGCGGTAATGGAATAGATCTTCCTAGTATTAGAATATTTGTAAATTATTTTGAGTTAAATAATTGAAGCTATTTTGTCATAAACCACAACCATAACAATATTAATAACTGGTATCATTAACAGTAAAATATACAATGATTTACATGATATTGACATAACCATGACATTGGTAATAATTCATAATTAACAGACGGATATACAATGATTTACATTACATTGCATCTTGTACAGAGGGCACTGGATGTGTAGGGTAAATATTGAACATTTTGGCTGAAGGGGCTGTTTTAAACACCTAAAATTTTCACATATTGTGGATCAATGTCTAAAGACCAGACTTCTTCTCTCTGTACCAAATCAAAATGACAATGGACATTTGAAGTGGGCCTTCTCTGTACATTCACTATTTCTATTAGACCAATTTGCTCTTGGATGCATTCGTTCCTAGGCTTTGTTCGGTATTTTTTATCAAACAGTAATTGGCTACAGTTGTCCTCTAAAGTCCCAGAAATCTTTTGATGAAGTGACGGGCGGTTAATCCATCGGAGCGACACAAACAACAAACAGTTTTTTATAAACATTGTATTACTTTTCCATTAAAACAAGATGCTACAGAGAATGAAATTTCAAATAAGGCCTTGTAACGTACGTACTGTAAGCAACTATTAAAGGTTCTCTTTAAAACATAATTTTGTCTAAGACAAAATTTTTTAGGGCTTCAAAATAATAAAATAGAACTGAAATTAAATATTATTGTTAGGAAAGAATGACATGTGTATGGTTTTAGTAAGGATAATAAGCAATTATATATTGTTTAATGAGAAGCAATCTAATTGAATTTTCAATTTATTTGTAGAACTCAAAGTATATTTCAAAGTTAGATTCAACTGAGGTTTCTTTATTGACAGAAATTGATTTTTATATTATTAAATTATTGTTAAAAATGTTCGTATATTTAAATAACCTTTAACTCTCGAAACCGCATTTATTTCTTGCTGTTGTGGGTCACCATTTCTTAATTATTGGTTTTAAGTCTAGTCACTGACTGAGCTGGGAAAAATGGAATTTTATTTGCTCTTCCACCTAACGATCTCAATGAAATTATTTTATTACAATTAACAATGAGTGAAGCATTAAATAAAAAGGCCATTAAATTAAATTCTATTAAACAAATATCAGCCTCATAAATAGAATATTTCAAGGGCAATACCTGCAGATAACTCATAAGAATCTGAATGATTCGTACCAGTCGCTATCATGGTGCGCTGGTAGTGGACAGAGTTCTTCGAGAGATTATCCGATTATTTGTATACAACAATCACTGACGGAACATGGTTTATATAATTTTCAACTATATTTAAAATACGGTATAAATAAACCAAAAAGAGCGTGAAATATTTGGAATTAAGTTGAAACGCAGGTTATTGTTCAGCAAAACACATAGAATACAACATCATTGTCCAATGAAAAAGAATACTATACACAAAATCTGCAAAATTTGCAGTTGCCACATGATTTCGAAAGAAAATTTATTGGAATAAACAGTATTTGCACTACTCATACGAACTAGAAACACGGCTAAATCTTCTTTTCTGAGCAATTGATTTGGAAGCCGCCTTAGGCTAAGAGCCACCCAACTAAATTCCATAAAAATGTCCGGGCGCGGCCCGACGGCGAGCTCCGTGAAAATCAAAGCGCCGCCTGCGAATCGCGTTCGGTGTGTTGAAGCGCGGCGGCCGAGCGACGCGGCGCGAAGCGGCCGACTGCGGTGTGCGCGGGCGCGCGCGGGGACGAGACCCCGGGGGCGGGGCGGGGCGGGGGCCGGGCGGGGGCGGGGCGGGGGCGGGGCGGGGGCGGGGAAGGCAGGGGGCGCGTCGCGGCGCTCGCGGCGTCGCGGCCGCTCGATCGCATCGACGTCGCATCGACGCGCTTTGTACAGCGTCCGCGCGTGGCGGGGAGGCGATGGCCAGCGAGATTTTTCTCCGGCAAGAGCCGTTTCGCGCTAATGACGGGCGAATGGGCGGTCGGGCGCGGGGGCCGGGAGCCAAGGGCGGGGCCGATGGCCGGGGCCGCGGTGCGAGGAAAGGCGCGGGTTGCGGGTTTTTCCGGGCAGGGGACGTGGACGATGAGCGAGGGAGGCGACCGGCGGGGACCGGGAACGGTGCTGGGGAAAGATGGGCGAATAGGAGTGGGTTCGGGTGTCGGGGCTGGGTCCTGGGGCTGGGTCCTCGAACACCGGGGACGGAGACGAAGAGGGTGTTCGGGCCGGAGAAATAGGCAAGACGGGAGCGGTGGACGAGAAGCTGGGCACGGTGATAGGGGGTGAGAGAGAGGTCCCGAGTCGGAAACTGTGGGCGGGGCCGACAGCGATAAGGGGAAGGGCATTAGAACGGGGCTCGGGTGGTCGGATGGGCTGGGCGCCGAGGACGGGGTGCGGGTGTCGTGCGTGGTGGGTTGGTGGGGCATGGGGGACAAGAAGGGGGGTCGGGGGCTGGTCGGAAGGTGGTAGGCGGGGCGCTTTGGCCGGGGGCGGGGACGCGAGAGCAGGCCTCATCGTCGGGGCGCGGGGAGCGGCAAGCGGGCCGCGTTGGGGGGAGGGTACGAGAGCAGGGCGCGTGGTCGGAGCGCGGGTGCAAGGCGGGGAATAGGAGGCGAGGGGCGGGGCGCAGGGCGTTGGAATGGAACTCGTGAGCGGAGCGGGGGGGAGTGGGCGGGGCCGGGGATCGGCGGCGGGGGCTGGGGGCGGGGGCGGGGCCCGACCTCGTCGCGCTGTTCTGTCAATGCCTGGCGGAGCGCCGTTCCGGACGCCCGGCGCGCTCTAAGACGCTTAGCGACGCCGCTCGCAGTTGGCCCCTTTGCGTCGCTTCCGTGCGTTGAAATTTCTTGGCTGCTTTTTTCAGCAGATGTTGTACCTTCGTTGTTCCGCTTTCACTTTGTCACCGCTTATTTTTTCACTCAATGCGACCGTCTCTTCGCCTGGCACCCATTCTTCGCTTCGCTTTCTCCATTTGGTTTTGTGTCTGTTTCATTCTGCTGGTAATGAGCAGCATTCTTCTGATCTAATCACCGGTTTTTGCTACTTTTTGATAATCTTTCATTCTTATTACTTAACTTTGAGGCCGTCATTCCGCTCTGCTACGTTTTTGAAAAAATGCTAATGGATTCATGTAGTTATAAATACATAACATAATCTCCACCTATTAATATCCATTCACATTAATTTGGGTGCGATTTGCTCATGTGAAAATGACAACTACAATTTTGTGTCGGTCACTGACAGTTTATCAAGATAATTATCGTTTCTAGTCATAAAATTACTCCTTGAATGAACATGTGGTACAATTCCTGAATGAAAACTTCTCAATCTGTCGTCACATAGAGTCATATTTCCATTTCATACCTCTGTATTGTGAGGAGCGGATATTTCTGTTTTGTGTGTATATTACACTTTTCGACACCTGCCCAGAAACACTTCGAGGAGAAAGGGTACAGCCGAATACGGCGGTGAAAAGTGCCCCCAAACAAAATCGATAATCGCGATGCTCATATGAAAGAGAATAAAAATGCTGTAGATTCACAAAAAGAGATCCTCCTAGAGCAATCTGTTGCAGAGATAAGACAAGAAGCGTGTTTTTCATCTTTTCTTTTTTCTCAGTTTGTATCGCATGTATCAGGTGAAAAAAATTGCAGATACGGGAAAATAGTTAGGATAGGTCGTGCTAGGACAAAAAAGGAGGGAAGGAAAAGAATTCATCTCAGCAATCAAGCTATGTGTTGTATCTTTCTTTACAATGTATTGTGAATTTGTCAATATCATATGCGTGATTTTCTGATAATATGAGCATGTAACAGAAATTAAGGGCAGTCATACGGAGATAAGCTAACTGTAAAAAAACTCTAACATATAACTCTTAATTTTACTAATGTACATTGTTGTCATTTCACGTGGCAAACAAAAACCACCTATCTGTTCCTCATAATATCAAAAAATAAATATTTTATCTTTTTAACCACCAAAGCATAAAATCCCTTAGATAATGTTGATTGCAATTTTTCTTTTTCGTCACAGCCTGAGTATCACTGCAACATTATGCTCATTTCCAAAACTCAAATCGTTGTGGCAGACTCGGGATGTCATTAGGGAAATTTGTAAGTGCAGTGCATTTCTGTCGGATTAAGGTCCTTGCGGCCTAAAATCGGGCACTGAAGGGCCTCACAATCTCAGGACAGTCGAAATTAGCATTACAATTTTGTGTATGCAAAAATTTGTTAGAATTATTTTCAGAGCGTCAACTCACTTCAAACACAACCTTATGGACATTAAAGAAAAAGAAAAACAACCAGAAACAGCTGTGCAAAACCCAAGCGATTTTCAGCAAAGTCATATAAGAAACATTTACTCATGTAATTGAGAAGAAGATGGTGGTGGTTTTTTTACAACGTGAAATGACTCGCCTTGAATAATTTATTTGCTTTTTCGGCTTCAGAAACAAGAATGCCTATAGAAAGCGATTTGAGTTATCTCATCTTTTAATTTGGTCGGAGTAAGTATCTCGCCGACACTAAACAGCGCACTGTCCCAAAGGAGGTTGACGAGGCCAAACCCCATCTCGGTAACACAGGCTATTGTTATTCTCACCCCAGACTCAGGAATGCAATACATTTGCATCATGTGTCGCCCGAAAAACTAGATTTTATTTTTGGCAAAACTTTACTACCTACTTACCCCCCCTCCATAAAAACAACCTAGAGACGATTTGGATCAAGAAAATTCCTTGAGAAAAGACTGGAGTAACGAAGCATTTCTGAGCAACCAAGTACAGAAAACATTTGCAGATCTGATCCACAGGGATGCCCGGAAAGGGCTGCTGGTGTGCAGGGGGAGGCGCGGGTGGAGGCGCTCGGGGCGAGGCCGGCGGCCCAGCGAGCGGCAGCGGAGGCCTCCGCCCACGCCCCCAGTGCGCTGCTGCGTGAGAGCCCCTGGGGCCGCCACCGCCACCGCCACCGCCACTGCCGGGCTGCCCGCCGGCGACGCCACGCCACGCTCCACCGCTTCTCCTCGCTCCTCACCGCTTCTGCCCGCTTCTCCTCGCTCCTGTTCGGTTCTTCCAGCTTGTGTTTTCCTCGCTTGCATTTGCTTCTCTGTGCTTCCATCCGCTTCTCCTTGCTTCTCCCCACTTCCCACTGCCCCTCTCTTCCTATCGCTTTTCCTCTTTTCTCTCCGCTTACCCTCACCTTCCGGCACACTCGTTTCCCTTCGCTTTTCGTCACTTCTCCTGGCTGCTTCCCGCCTCTCCTCGCTTCTGCTTGCTTGTCCTCGCCGCTCCTCGCTTGTCCTTGCTTCTCCCCGCTTCTCCTATCATCCCTTCGCTTTTTTCTCGCTTCTATTTGCTTCTCCTTTGAATCCCCGTTTCTTCAGGGTTCTCCCACTTGCCCCCCCCACTTTTCTCGTTTTTTTCTCTGTGCTTCACCCTTTCTTCTCCACGCTTCTTCCCACTCCTCACTTTGTCCCCGTTTCTCCTTACTTTCCTTCGCCATTTCCGCTTCTCATTGCTTCTCCTTCGTTTCCTCTGCTTCCATTTGCTTCTCCTTGCTTCTCGTAGCTTTCTCCGCTTCTCCCCCTTTTCCTCGCCTTCTCTCGTGCCTCGCTACTGAGTGCGCGTTGCTCTCCTCCTGGCGATAGGAAGCGGCCTTGGAAGGGGCGAGACAGGCATTGGAGGGCGGCGCACGGTGGGAGCGGGGCGAGGCGTGGGCAGACCAATCGCACAACGGCGAGAAGAGGGCGAGAACGACATGGGACGCAATCGGCAAGAAGTGGGTGGGAAGGAATAGATGGAAGCGGGAAGGAGCCATAAGGACGGTTCGGAAGCTGGGCGACGCGACGGCGGAGCGAGAACAGGAATGAGATCGAAGACGTGGATATGGGACTACGAAATGTGGCGAATAGGGTGCGGCGTGCGGGGGAGGGTCGGTGTCGGGAGCGAAGCGAGTATGGATTGAAGCAGATTGGTTGCGGGAGCAGGCGCCGACACGGGTTCGAGAGCGGGGGAGAACGCGAGAGTGGTTGCGGCCGAGGGTGCGAGAGCGTTTGCGAAGGTGAGTGCAAGAGTGGGTGCAAGGTCTGAAGAGATTGCGAGAATGGGTGTGAGAGCGGGAGCGAGTGCGAAGACGTGTGCGAAGACGTGTGCGAAGGCGGGTGCGAAGGCGGGTGCGAAGGCGGGTGCGAAGGCGGGTGCGGGAGTGAGGGAGAGCGGGGGCAGGAGCGGGTGCGAGAGCAAGTAAGAGTGGGAGCAGGAGCGGGTGCTGGAGCGAGGGAGAGGGGGGGCAGGGGCGGGTGCGAGAGCAAGTAAGTGGGAGCAGGAGCGGGTGCGAATGCGGGTGCGAGAGCAAGTAAGTGGGAGCAGGAGCGGGTGCGAATGCGGGTGCGGGAGCGAGGGAGAGCGGGGGCAGGGGCGGGAGCGAGAGCAAGTGGGAGCAGGAGCGGGTGCGAATGTGGGTGCGGGAGCGAGGGAGAGCGGGGGCAGGAGCGGGTGCGAGAGCAAGTAAGAGTGGGAGCAAGAGCGGGTGCGAATGCGGGTGCGGGAGCGAGTAAGAGCGGGAGTGGGGGGTGCTGGCTCTGCGCGGGCAGGCGTTGGCGCCAGGCCACCCGAGGGAGAACCACCAGCAACTCTAAGAAGAGCCTTTGGCGAAATTGAAATCCACAATTCATGTGAAAATTGTGAAGCGGAAATGGTTGTGCGGAATGTTTTCTCGGAATCCCCACATCTTCCTGTAATCCATTCTACCATTAACCTCATCCTTCCTCAGTCCATCCTGCTCCAAAACTTTATTAATTTCTCCATCCATTCAGGTGATACGCTTGAGTATACGACAAAAAATGCCATCTCTATCAGATAGGTCTCCAGGAATTACATTTATTGGAACAAGGAAAATTCTGATTGCATTTTTGTAGAATTACTCAACTGCTTCATAATTCTATAAAGAAGGAGAGAATTAAAGGATTTTACAATTTACACAACCGCAGTTACTAACAACGTATTTCTTACTCACTCCTGTTCTCCGGTTCGAATAAGTACTTGACTGCTGGTACCGTGAAACTACTTATTAAGAAAATCGTATTCTTCACCCGTTAACTCACGTATTTAATGCATTCTTATGCACCGGAACGTTTTCACATATTTTCAAAAGAGTTGAGATTAAGCCACTCCTCAAAAAATGCAACAGAAATGAAATTAAAAAGTATCGGCCTATTTCTCTT
The DNA here is from genome assembly GCA_011170035.1 of Teleogryllus occipitalis. NCBI lineage: Eukaryota > Metazoa > Arthropoda > Insecta > Orthoptera > Gryllidae > Teleogryllus > Teleogryllus occipitalis. The sequence goes on from BLKR01015375.1 coordinate 38,679, forward strand.
CTGTCAGTTTTGTCAAAAATATTAGAAAGACTTTTTTACGTACGAATGGAAACCTTTCTCAGTAAACACGACGTGCTTTCAGATTGCTAACATGGATTCAGAAAATCGAAGTCTACGGAAACAGCCATATTTTCCTTTCTTAAAGATGCCGCCTATTCATTGGACCAAAACGAAGCACCTATTGGATTATTTTTAGATCTCTCAAAGCTTTTGACGTCATTGATCATGACATTTTACTTTCAAAATTATCTTCATATGGAATCCGTGGTATTGCCTTAATGTAAAGGCAACAAAATTTTTAGGTCTCTCAATTCACTCAAACCTTAAATGAAACGTCCATTTAAATTAATTGAACACAAAATAAAGCTAATTATGCTACGCGTTCAGCATTATTTCAAATTCAGTCAGCCTTCATACTGTTGTATTTATTTCGAAAATATTCATTGCCGCCTGAGATATGGCATAATATTCTGGGAAAATACATCTTATAGCTCCCAGACTTTCAGCTTACAAAAAAATATTGTACGAATAATAACCAAATCTCACCCACGTGACTCATGTAAGCCTCTCTTCATTAATCCAGGAACTTTACCATTATCTTGTCCGTTGATTTACGAATCAGTGTTATTTTTCCAAAAATGACTTGCTTAAAGGCGGGAATATATTTCCAGAAAACGCCGATGTCTATTACTATGACATTCGACGTAGTAATCTCATTCTGCAGGTGACAGTATCAACAGCTCATTACAAAAAATTCACGTATAATATATGTACATTATTTTACAACACTTTGCCAGATGACATGAAACAATTAAATTCGATAGAAAAGTTTAAATCCTCAGTGAAATCGTTTCTGCTCTATGACTGTTTCTATACAATTAGAGACTATACTGAGCATCAAAAGGTCATTAATTTTAACAGTGATATTTAATGCATTATTTACCATTTGGACTGTATAAATGTAAGCAACCTGTTACAAGTACTGTACCGCAGCCTCCGGGTCAATGACCCCCTTGTCGATCAGGCTTTTCGTCCAGTTTCCCTGATCCATTGAGCAAATGCTGAGATGGCCGCTTGTTTTGCTTCTGGACATAAACGTAACTTCATTATCTGTGCACGTCTTCTAGAATTCAGTGGGAAATACTGTTATTCAAATTATCGGTTTCCATTTTGTCGCGGCAGGTAATATTATTTCTTTACGAAGAACATGATGGATAAGAGTCAAATATTTATTGCTGATTTATCCTTGAAAATAAATTTTATTACATCGGAGGGTTTTTTTAATTCAAAATTCAAGTAGTATATGGCTTAGTGTAGGGATCACAGAACGTTGAAAACGTGCACAGAATTCACGTCTCCCCATAGCACGTCATACTCAGTTTTTAACTGTTTTGACGTAAAATTAATAAATATTATAATTATATTAATAAATTATTATTAATTAGATACTGTATATCACATAATTTTTCATCAAAATGTTTTAAAAATTCACAAAACCAACCATTAATTTGACACCGGAAAAATGTTTAAATAGATTTTTTGTAGTGAGAAATACCATGGCAGTCTCGCTGCATTTTCGAACTGTAGTCTGTCATAATATATGTATCCCATTTTCCTTAGTGTCTCTCTATTTGTGAATATCTTGCTGAAATCTTTCACCTTAATCTTCACTTAGATCATCAAGTAAAGGTAAGCAATCCAAGTTGGTCTGTAGGTAATGGGCCTTAAATACTCATGGCAGCCGAGCACATAGAAATTGAAAAACATTATTTCTATTAATTGTGAAAAGTTTGCTCCTTAATGCTTTCCTATAACGTTTTTCACAACTAGAACAAAAGAAGACTAGGCACTCGATTTATTTTCGTTCATGGATTCCAAGAAATTGGAATCATTTATTAGCTTTTATATTTGGGAACCAAAAATCCCTGCTTTTAGTTTCTCGTTGGTTACTCCCGGAAATGTACGTAATATACACTGGAAGCACAACCTATCCCATCGCCAACGACTATATAAATTGATTCATCAAGCCTATCTCGATATACAAAGGAGAGAGAATAGTCTTCTCTCTGAGCAACTAAATATAAATTGATTACATTGTTTTCCTCTACAAACAACTATATATTTTCTCAGGGGCCAAGTTTTCCTCAACCAATGCTCACTTTTGGCTCTGCTATCACAGATATATAAAGCAGTGATTGTTTATGTAGCCACGTTGTTGACCGAGAAGAAGATTCACCATCTTCAGATAAACACAAATTATCCACTGATGTTCATAATCACCTTTTTTAAACTAAAGAAATTGTCTCGTACTCTTCTTTCGTGCAGAATGAGTGACCCATCGTAACAGAGCCGTATTTGTTGCCGTTGTGTAAGAGTACACACTTCAAAATTATCCTTGAGCTGTCAGTCAAAAGTCGCCATTCATCTGATTTATATTCTGTAAACCCAACTTTTTAAAAATAACTTCTACATCGTTGTAGAACAGTAAGGTTTCTTCTTTTGTAAAGAAAAGCATCAACTGACGAAAAATATAATATTTGTACCAGGTAAAAGCAAATTCTTTTCTTTTAATCGAGAAGCGAGCAATTCAGTACTAACAAAAATCACAATAACTATTTCCATTTTCATAATCTCAACATAGAAGATTTATCTTCAGTGAGCTCTTCTAGGTGATGGAACGATGGAACAGACCGATCTCCTAACTCATTCTAGGTCAGGATAGGTCCATTTACTACGATTGTTTCGATTAATAAAATTAATGTTGGCAAGGCAAAAATAACAATCATTTATATGGTTGTAGACTGTCTCCAAACCATCGGTGCGACGAATTTTAGACTTCTTGTAAAATTTGCCGACTGTGGCAAATATACCGTCCATATCTTGCATACAATACAAGGAGCCCAGATCTTTATCTCCGAGCTTGGCACCAAAATAACTCAAGTATGCCCTGTTTATGAACTCAGAAACAGGTTTTCTATTTTCCTTGAATAAGCACTCGCCACTTATAGCAAAATACATCTGCACTATTCAAATACTGCTTTCTTGCGGAAGCTATAAATAAATATTACTAATAAATAAGCGAGTTGTAGGCTACCTCGTTCATATCTCGTTAGATGAAAACTTGCGTGCATTAGATGTAACCGCATTCATTTCAGATGTAAAAGATTTACTCAAAAACGAAAAGCTGTTTAATGTAGCTAGTTGCTTTTTTTAAGAATGTGCAAAATGACAAAATGACATTTTGCAAATTCGCATGGCATAGTTCTAAATCCATTTTTTATGTTTATGAGATATTTACATCTGAAAGTCTATTTTTTTCTATTATGTTGGTGAGTAGAATTGCAGTCCTAGGAGAAGTTCTGGCAGTCCTGGCGTTTGGGTGAATTAAAATGATCGACTATTAAGTCACAAAACGGCGAAAAGTTGCAGAAAACACCATCTTTCATCTTGATGGTTTTTTATCATTAAAAGCAATATTATATAATATGTGTGGGAAAATACAGGATTTACCAATTACCAAACTATAGATGTTGAGAGGACAAATTTAATAGAATTCATTTCAGCTTCATAGATAAAAAACTCCTTTTGGTCTTACTGTGTTTCGTGTAGCGACGATCTGGTAGTTGATCATTCTGTCACAGTCGTGCACCACCGCCATATGCACCAAACACACATCGCTCATCTCTTGAACCACTCCTCCCTTCCCCAGCGCTTCTCGCCACTGGCCGTCGCCCGTCGGCCGTCCCGCCGGCCTGCCAGCCTGCTTCGCGGGCGCGCGCTGGCTGAAGATGAACCTCGGCCAGGCGCTCGCATGCTCCCGAAAGCCCTTTGAGCCTTTCGACCGCCCTCCACCCGCGCCGCGCCCGCCCTTCGTCTGGCCCGCTGCGCCCGCCCTCTCTCTCCCCCTTGCCCCCGCCGCTCGCCCTTGCCCACACCCACACCCATGCCCTTTTCCTCTCTTTCTCCCTCCCTGCTCACGCCCTTGCCGCCCCTTCCCATCGCTCTCGCTCTCACCCACGCCCTTGCTAACGCCCTCGCTCCTGGCCCTCCCCTCCTTTCTGCCTTCTTCCTCGGCCTTCCCATCGCCCTCGCCCTCTTTCACCCTCCCTCTTGCCTTTGTTCTTGCCGTCTGTCGCCGTGCGCGCCGCTTTCGCACAGCTCCAGCGGCCCGCTCGCTGCCTGCCGACCGTCCCACCCCGTCCCCTCCCTCTGCCAAGCACGTGTGGTTGGGGTGTCCGTCCCTGACTTGGCCGCTCTGGCACTGCCGCCACTGCCGTACTCGCATCTGCCCATCCGTTGTAGCGACTCTGACCGGGAGGTCCTAGGGTTCGAGTCCCGACGGTGGTGGATTCGACATTAGCTAAATAGCAATTGGAGGAGGTAGATTGAGTCACTATCTGCACAAGAATTCTAGCCGGTTGCTCTGATTAGCAGTTTTCTGGGGGTTCTCTCGATCAATACCAGTCCAATCCCACAAACGGATCGCGCGCGATTTTTCCTTCCTCTTTCTTCTACTATCATCTCCCCTTACTAATATGCACTACCCTACCACTCATGTCGCGTGATCATTCAGGAGCTTAGAGTTTGTGCAGTTCGTTGTGGTGACTTGCTGAGGGAATACCTGGAGTTGGGAAATCCCCGCATGCCGACATATAGGGCGGCACCGGATTTCATAGTCCTGCGGGGGAAGCCACCTCCAGGCATGAAAAAATCCACAACGAGGCTAAAGAGCATAGCAGTTGACATAGACGCAAACATTCATTAATTTCCGCCCACACCGTCACACATTGCCGTTCATACAGGTACACCCTTCAACAATCTGCGCTCACACAGGGGCAAATCGCGGCAAATCGCACGCCATCATTGGTGCGGCCGCCTACGCCACCGTCGTGTCTGCACTAGCCCCCCACCGTTCCCGCCTCCCCCACCGACACCCACGTCGCCTGCACCGATGCTCATGACCCTCCCCGGGCGTCCACCCCGCGCACGCCGCCCACATTGCCCGCGCCGGTTGGGCTTCCGCTGCCGCCCACATTCCGCGCCAGCGGCCGCCTGTGCGCCCCCGGTTTGCTATGGCTGCCGCGGCGCTCTTTCCACCTACGCTCCCTCCAACGCATGGCCCCTTCCCACCCTTCACACACTCCGCCACCTTCATCTCTCCCTCCTTCCATACAGACCATCTCTCGCCACCCCCACACACCCACTCACAAATCCCACACTCCTTGTCTCATCCTTTTCCACACCCCTCCCATTCTCCCTTCCCTTACCACATATCAGGCAGAACCCCACCGCCGCCCACCACCTTCTCTGCCCACTCCCACTTGCCTGTTCTCCTCCCCTGGCGCATCCACTCCTCCGCAGCCTGCCTTTGCGCCGCGCCGTTCTCGCCCCGCCCCCGCATCCCACCCGGCGCGGCGCGGCGCGGCGCGGACGTGCACAAGCGGCTGCGAGGGGGCCACGGCGGCGCTCTAATCACGGAGGAGCGAGAGCGCCGCCCCCCCCAGCCCCCCTCCCACCCCGCTCGCGCTCGAACGTGCTCGTTCGCGCCTCCGAATGCGGCGGCCTCCTTCCCTTCTTCCGCGGCGCTGCGGAGGGGACGACGTCGCAAGCCAGCCGCACGACCAAGTTATCCAAAGAATCCGAAGCTCTGGCTCCGCATGGTGCTGCCCATCCATTTCCAGCGAACGCGACAGAAGCTTTTATTTTTTGGGTCATAAACGTGGGTGTCGTTTTTAAAATTAGATTTCACGTTAGTACAAAGATTTTCGACACGTTTTCTTAGTAGGAAAGGTATAACAAATCATGTAAGTGGATTATCTGGGTGTTGCAAAAGTCATTGCAACTGTGTTATCCACAATGTAGATCCACAAGTCATTCTAAATATATTGATTGATTGATTTTTTCGTGTTTCCGGGCGCCTCAACTACTTTAGTCCCGTTAGTGTAGTGCATGTTTTTTTCTCGGGAGATGGCGGTGATCTTCCCCCGCTGGATGGCGAGATCCGGCGCCGAACTACCGTCGGCTAGTGGGGCTTCCCCCTAACCAGGACTCTCCCACCAGCGGGGCACCGCCCCAGTCGGGACAAGCTCTAACTTCCCGACCGGTCACCCGGAATATGTGGTAGTGTCACCCGGAATATGTGGTATGTTAGTGTAATTGTGTGTGTAAGGGGAGAGGATAGAACAAGGAAGAGGAAGGACAGATCGCGCGCGGTCCGTGGCCCGTTTGGTAGGGTACTGCTCCGGCATTCGCCTGGTGTTGATCGAAGGAACCACGGAAAACTACCGATCAGAGCAGCCGGCCCCTAGAATTCTCCTCCAGACAGCAGCTGAATTCGACCTAGCTGAACAGCTAGTATCGAAAATCCTGCCGCCGTCAGGACTCGTACATAGGACCTCCCGGTTAGAGGCGCTGCAGAGACATCAGTTGATGCACTGAGCTATCGCTACCGGTTTATAAATATACAATTGTAAGATTTCGGCTTACAGATGTCTCAGAACAACTGTTGCCAACGAATGTAAAGTTTTGAAGAAGGTCACTTATTGCTAATGAACATTTATTGTTGAACACTTATTGCTAATGAACAGGAAATTTCATATAACGAAGTTACACAGCATTTGTCTCTACTGGTAGGTCACTTTTCATGTATTGGTACCTGTGTTCGATAGGTAAAAGATATCTCTTTAACTACGTCAGACGTCGCCTGCCAAACGCTAGTGCACAAACAGTTCCCTATCAATCACGCGCCTGTGTCACTGTGCAACTTTGTTATGAGAAAGGGTATCCCCGGAGAAGATCGTAACAAGTTCTTCCAAACCAAATGACTTATGAGTGGGTACAATACAAGTCTAACATAAAAATAATACTTTTGAAAGGTTTTTTAGTCCCCGTCCCACCACCCAGACCCATCTACAGCCAAAAACGTGTTTTTTATTTTAATTATTTTCGCCAACTTAACACAATTTTATCTGACTGAAAAAAATATGATGAATAAGAAAAGATCTGATACAATTAGAAGAATATTTTTTGGTATTTTCTCAGACCTAAATTCAAACACAAAAACATCTTTTTGAAAAAATAAAAACAATAATTTTTATTGTGTCTTCGAACCATGGAACAGGCTCGAAAGCTTGACACAAGTGCAGGATAAGTGGAGGAGCATATGGTGAAATTAAGAGGAACAGGTTGAACCAGGATTTGTCAGATCTGTTTCACTGCGTCTTAGATCACCAGGACCAGGCACGAAAAAATCTGGAAACTTCATCTCAAACACTTTTTTTTTCACATTTTTTTTTAATTGCTGGGCCATAATTTTAAAAAAATAAGGCTTTTGCAGTCCGATAGACGCATCCTAGGCACCTGCGACAATCCTCCAGGAGGATGGTCATCGGATGGCGTCTGAAACGTTGGTAACTGTGACTAGGACGGGGCATCTTCCGGACAGCTAAATAGTCAATGACTCCGGTAGCGGAAGCTTACGTTCTCACGTCTGTAGATGTTTCAGTCTAGAGAAAAAGTTGTCTTTTCCTCTACATAAGTATTTATTATTGTATACGTATAAATAAGTATGTACAATACGGATTCTGTGAAAACTCTGTCCTTTGTAAATAATAATTGTATGAAAACTGAAAATTGATTTAATGTAGCACCCAACTGCGAACACCCATCCCCGGATGTGTCATTTACAGAATCAGAGACCCGGTACTGTGCTATGGAACCAATTTCAATATTGCAGAACCGGGAGCGGTAGCTCAGTGAATCAACTGATGTCCCCACAGCGCCTCTGACTGGGAGGTCCTAGGTTCGAGTCCTGACGGTGGCAAGATTTTCGACAGTAGCTTGTCAGCTAGGTCGACTTCAGTCGCTGTCTGGAGGAGAATTCTAGCGACGGGCTGCTCTGATTGGTAGTTTTCCGTGGTTTCTCTAATCAACACCAGGCGAATACCGGAGCAACACCCTAACAAACGGGCCTCGGACCGCGTGGGATCTCTCCTTCCTCTTCCTTGTCCTATCCTCTTCCCTTACACACACACACTTACACACTTACACTAACATGCACAACACTACCACATATTCCTGGAGACCCGTCGGAAGCTTAGAGCTTGTCCCGGCTGGGGCGGTGCCCCGCTGGTGGGAGAGTCCTGGTTAGGGAGAAACCCCGCTAGCCGACGGCAGGTCGGCGCCGGATCTCGTCATCTAGCGGGGGGAAGATCCGACTCTCCCGAGCCGAGAAAAAAACCCGAGAAAAAACATGCTCTCTACTAACAGGCCCTATTGACCAAAGCAGGTGACGCGCCCGAAAACACGAAAAAATCAATTAATCAAAAAAATATTGCAGAGCGTTGAGATAAAAAAATCGCAGAAAATAAAGTAGTTCCTTTTAATTTTATCGTGAAAGATGATTTCGGTGTTTTCGTTCAGTTTAATTTTACATTGATTTCGTCTTCTTTTCTTTCTACCCATGCTATGGAGAGGAAGCGCCCAAAGCAACTTTCTTTCATTCTTTATTATTCTTTCTTTATGCATACGTAGTAGCTCTCCTCTCTCCTACTTAATTTTAGGTGTTTCCTATAAATTTTTCTGAGTTTATATCTATTTATGCATTTATATATTTATAAATTCATATATATATATATATATATATATATATATATATATATATATATATATATATATATATATATATATATATATAGTGCATTATAGATAAAAGGCACATGTCACTATCATTGTGTCGCATCTCTAGAGGCTAGAGACGACTTTTCATACAGGTTAGCTCAAAATACTGAAACAAATCAGAATACAGTTTTGAATTTGCCTACGCATTTTCCACAATTTTTGACATAGGTCTTGACGTTAATTAGTCTTATGAAGGAAACCTCTACACATGGTAGTAAATGGTGAACAATGTCTACATAAAATATACCCATGATCTAAATGAAAAAACTTCCAAATTAAGTTTGCAGAGGCGTGACCGTTGCCAAGCTCTTAATGAAAGTTTGTTTCAGTTAAATATCCCAATGAAAGAAAAATATAAGCAGCATAATTCCAGAATTTGCAGCATTTCTTGTAGTTTGTATTATCCGCGCACATTCTCTTGAATCCTGATGTCGCCCAAGATAGCTTTTTATTCCCCAAAAATCCCGCGAGCATGTGTGGAGAAAAAACGAAGTGAAGAACAAGGAATATGCGCTCGAATAACTGCCTCGCAAAATGCCATCAGAGGACACCCTTTCCCCGGGCCGGGACGAAGCGAGTATCGCCACGATAAGGTGCCTCAAATTGTCGCTTCTCCGAGAAAAATAACTGTTTTTACTTAAGACGCCGTTAGCACGCATTGCTTCGTTCATCAAACGGTCTAGCTGCATCGGGATCGTGTTGCAACGTAAGACATCTTCGCATATCGCAAACCTATTAAATGATTTATTGACGATCGCTCCTGTGTTTCGAAACTCCGTGACAATACTTTTCTATAATCCAGCTGCTTTTGGCTAGACGGAGCGGAGCGAAATGCGTGTGGTACGTAACCACGCATGAAACAATGTGTCAGAAATGCAAATAAAGCTCCAGATAGATAACATGATATTTTCTGGAAATAATTAATGTTGGAAGTAAGATTCTGACGCCAAAGTGTGCTAACAGCCTCTTTGTTTTTTATTTCAGTATTTTCTCTTCCACGGACCAGTGAAGGCGTTTTCTTCCAAGTCATTCCACAAAGATACTCGCTCTCCCACACACGAATATAAAACCGAGCTATTTTGACACCTTAACAAGTATCTTTGTGATACTGCGTGATTTAAAATAGTGACTATTATTGAAGAGATATTTGGCATAAAAGAGTACGTGCTTTTGCATTATGGCTTGTGCCCATAAGCGGAGGATCAATAAGGCAAATGTAACCAGCAGCAACGAAAATGAAATTAGTACTAGGTGTGGGATATGTGAACATTGGTGGAAGTTAATCCAAGTACTTCCGGAAAGAATCAGCTTATCGAATAGGAATAACATGAAATCCGATTTCATACAATCGAAATTGAGACAACTAATCACGAATGAAAAATCATTGTTTTCGTGATAAATGGTTTCTATTAGACGTATTAAGATAAAATACAATCGAAATCAGGATTCATCAACGTCGAGAATTTACGAGAATTTGCAAGTCAACTGACTGCGGAGAGCTACACGCAAAACGATCCTAAAATATCAAATGGCTTTTCTAAGTCGTTTGAAAATAATGAACACAAAATAATAATTCGTCAGAATTAGGATTTCCCACATGACACAGGAGAGGTTTAACACAAAGAAATTAAATACAAAAAACTTGAATATGCGATCAAAAATGGATGTTTCGAACGCGTTAAAACCTTTTCAGTTATCCAAGAGTCTACATTACTAATTTCCAATGTATGGAAAAATTGAGAGAAAGCTATGTAACCTCCGGCCACGTGAGAGGAGACTATACTACTTTCATTCTATACCTAGAAACTCGGAGAAATCCCAAAATAAAGAAATTATTTAGTTTCTTATTTAAAAATGCAAATATTTGAATGTGTTATTCCACGTCTTCTCATATTACCGGCTGAATTTTCATATTCAGTATGTCACTGTTTATGACACGGCTAACAAGCGACAGCAAGACTCCAAGGAAGATGCCGCCATTAAATATTCACGATTCTCGTGTTGCATAATGGAATTTATATTATATATATATACACACAAGCACACACACCTTTTGATCACACACAACCCAGGTTTTCGATGGCCTGAGAGAAAAGAGAAAGAATTGCAACACTGCTTCTGGGACAGCTCCTTTGACTGCATTTCTGCGACAAACCCTTCACTCACCACCCCTTTCCTTTCACACGCCGCTTTTGTGTTGCCTGGGTCATACCTGCTCAAAGAAAAACAGGTTACGTCTTCATTCATGGTTTTGAAGTTAACTTATGATGCGTCTCAGTATACAGGAGCGCAGATTTGTGGGGGAGGAGTATTTTCGAACGTAATCTCTCAGTGTCACACAAGTTTCGGATAAAAATTTTCATCTGAGTCTATTCTGAACAAGAGTCGCGATTAGTGAAATGCGGTTAGTGAAATTCTATCGCTAGACAGGGAGCGTGTTTGATCGCAAACAAAGAAACATCGAGGAAGCGATTCTCATGATTGACGAAGAAACCTTTCATCGAGTTGAAGCAAATGTTCTCATGCGAGTTAATGCTTGTTTGATAGCAAATGGAGGACATTTTGAACATTTTTATGAGGTTCGCTTGTTTCCGACATCAATTTTTCTTCATAGTACATAATTTCCGTTTCTTCTTTACCGATTACTAAACTAGCTTTCTTACTTTTGTTTGCAAGTAATTTGAAAAACTTCTATCGTTAAGGTGGAGATAAATGGGATGAAGTGCATAGCTGTGATGCATCACCAACCACCGACAGTTTACCTGCTTGAAAGCGCCAGCCTCTTTTCGGCCCGCTAAAAAACATTGTTGCGAATGCAATTCGCTCTGCCTCTTGTGGGTTGCGTTTTAAACTGATCACCCATATATAACAGGTGGCTCAGTGCATCAACTGATATCACTGTAGTGCCTCTGGAAATCCTAGGTTCGAGTCCCGACAGTGGCAAAATTTTCGACACTAGCTTGTCAGCTACGTCGAATTCAGTCGCTATCTGGTGGAGAATTCTGTGTGCCAATTGCTCTGATTTGTAGTTTTCCGTGGTTTCTCCGATCAACACCAGGCGAATGCTGGAGCAGTACCTTACAAACAGGCCACGGACTGCCCGCGATTTTTCCTTCCTCATCCTTGTCCTATCCTCAACCCTTACACACTCTTAAACTAACATGCACTACACTCCCACAGATGCCGGTAGACCAGTCAGGAGCTTAGAGCTTGCCCCGGCTGGGGCGGTGCCCCGCTGGTGGGACATACATATTTGGAGGAAACCCTGCTAGTCGACGGTAGTTCGGCGCCGAATCTCGCCATTCAGCGGTGAAAGATCACCGCTATCTCCCGATGAAAAAATATGCACTACACTTACGGGACTAATGACTTCTGTAGTTGACGTGCCCGGAATCACTAACAACAAACCAACCAACCTATATATAATGAAGCAGTAGTATTTTGATATTCTTGATACATAAAGAACTTTTGTATACTGTATATACTAAACTACGCTACTGTACTTTTGTTGAAATTTTTACTTTATTGAAGTGTTGTACAATGTATGTGCTGTATTTTATTTGTTGCTACCGTGCACTGTATGTGGTATGTTTTTGAAAAAAATTTGATGTGGTTGGCAACCATGTGTCTCGCCAGAACGAAGTGCAAGCCTCAGCGATGCATCTCGTTATGACATTGTAGTTATGAACGTCGAATTGAGACCTTTTGTGGGTCTAAATAAATGAGTTGAAGTTGATGACGGTGCATTATCCCGTCGTCCTTCGCCTAGTGGCTCTTGAATTCACCGCAATTGGCGCAGATAGGGGGTTCAATTGGCGCAATTGGCGACGAGAATGAGCGACACCAGAAGACCGGTTCGTTTATAAAAGTTACTATAAAAGTTTATATAAGTTTATAAAAGTTATTGTAAATGTGTGTGAAGAGGTCATTGAGAGATCGTCTAAGTCAAAAAAATTAGTTATTCATGTGGAGCATACTTGAAAGCACCCCTCTACTCTTTCAATATTACTCGTTTTAATTTTTTGGGGGGGGGATGGAATAACACCTCACTGATTTTATTACCCCTGGGTTGATGTACAAGAGTCCGCCAAAGATTCAATAACTGTTGATTTCACGGAAGCTTTCATATCATTTTCAATTTCATGGTATAATATTGCGGCTTATTACATTGAAAAGCATGTGTTTTAAGAACAAAATTTAATTTGAAGTGTGAAAGATCCGGTATTAATGATACAATCAAACTAATCAATTGAAAATAATATCTAGCCATGATGTACAAAATCTACCGAAATTTGTCAGAATGATGAATGAAATTGAATTAATCACTTATCTAGCCATTACAAATAATACCCGAGCAAAGTTTCTTGACGTGGGTCCGACCTTCGCCCTACACTATTAACAAAAAAAATCATTGACTTTACACAACGCATCATTCCCAATGCATTTGCTGCCAAAATAATTTTTTGCTGAACAGTTTCTGTGGAAACTCGAATTACATGTACGCTAACTAAAAGCAATATTATAGGAGGTGATGAATATTAACTCTAATTTTCAAGACAAAAATAGAGATGTACTTGGAACATATTTTTTTAACATTTTTCTAAATGCTAACAGACGACATTTCAAAACCATTTTCCTATTATTGTAAAAAGTCGACAATACTTAATAATCTTTACGACTCTAAAATTAATAGGAGCATATAATGTATCTCAGCTATTTACTGAAATATACTAAATAATATCCTACACCAAGAACTAATAAGTCGTAGATATTGTGATGAAGCAACAGTTTCGTTGTTCATTGTAATCTTAATTGTAAGAAATATGTGCGAGTGTGTATGAAATTCTCGCAATAAAACCAATACTTTGTTGAAAAGAATGTTAATAATCTTTGATGTATGTTTCTTTTTCACTTTTGAACAGTAAAATTAGCATTGGTTTCTTAGAGCTTATTTGATGTCACATGTTGCACCGGACACAAAGAATATAGTTTTTGATAACATCGTTTCATTTTCGCGTTTTAATGTACAGATTGGTTCTGGATTTGTCATAACGGCGCAATCATTGTTTGACTTTAGATTGACATTGTTTGACACATTTTTCCCTCCCTTTTGACGTCTGTTTATACTAATCGCGCACTTTTTCACGTTATTTCACAGTGGGGGTTGCGTGGAGAGGCGGGTTCTGTCTACGACACGGAAGTGCAGGGTTGTCAACTTTATTGACAGTAAACTCAGCGTAATAACGCATCTTGGACTAGATAGCAACGAGAAACATCTGAAGATATTTAAAATTGTAAAGATATGATTAATAGTTATAGAAATAATTGAGTAACAAGAAGGAACATGGTACGCACGGATCGATTGAAAGAGAGATCGAAAACTAGGAAATCCGCATTGGAAAGGAAGAAGGTGGGCAGCACTGCAAACTGAGCCGTGACGTTCCGAGTGCAGCTCATATTTTCTACCGGGTCGTGCTATGCGAGGCTGAAGCGAGGACCAGGGAGCTGGAGGATCAAGAAAACGTGCGCACATAGAAACTAACAGCATTTGGTCATACTTCTTTCGCCAAGCAATTGTAGTACAAACAGTAAGGTAGATGACAACTGGAAAGTCAAGTTTCAAATCCCAATATTAAAAGATTGCTGAGAAAGCTCGTAAACCAAACTTTATTTAGTAGTTACAGGCGCAATCATATTTCATTTTTAGAAATTTCCTCCTGATTTTTTACTCTTGTTCTTCCTACAGCGCTGCGTCCCAATTCGAACATTGGCATAACATCGGCGAACACGCCGCAGCGTCTCTCTATCATGAGAGTAGGTGTCATGATAACGGATTTTTATATTTCCTCACCCTAAGAATGAGGGCCGAAACGCAAGACTGATGACGATTGGTAGTCTGTGGTTTTAACCCTGCGGCACATCCGGCTGGTCTCACAGATGACTGAATGTTTTCAGAAGACCGTTTCTCAGAACCTCTCTGTCATTGCTCTCTAAAGTCATCTTGCTTCCTCTTCGTGCCTAAGGCTTTTCCTGTCGCCACCAGAATAGTCTCAACCAAACCGTGCGCGGCGAAGCATCTCGAAGACCGAAGCCTCTGGTACAATTTTCAACTGAAACAGATATCTAGTTCTTATTATTAGTATTGAACATTGTAGTTTAATGAAGTTTGTGAAGCAAAATATGATAAACTTCCAATGGTGTATCCGAGAGATCCCATTTCTTTCAATAGCTTTGACTAGCACGAGCGCCGCGTTTAGGAAGTGCTCCTTCGTCCGCTTGGAAGTAGGGGGACGAAGCGACGGTGACAACCGCTTCCTTCAAGTAATTTCTTTAATTCGTATCCAGGTAGTAGGAATGTTCGACGGATGCTTAGCTTATGCAGAAACATTGCTCTCGTCCACATTCAAAGCTAGGTCTTCCCGGTCTACAAACCTTCGGTTGAGGACTAAGCAACTACATTCATTAACACCCGTAAAAAGGTAATTTCGATACAGCAAAAGATAACAGGTTCTGTTACTAGGGAGCGGAAATTTCTGATTTTCAAACGCCAGTCACACTTGTTGTCACACACCTTTATTCACGATTTGTTTAGTAAAAGAGAGGGATAGGGATTCTTAGGCTTGAGAAAATATGCGCGTATTTTACTTTCTCGCCATTGCCAGCAACATTTTTATCGAGATCCTCAGTACCGAAAATGAGCGGTTTTAATGGATGGGAGAGGATGATAGTGATGATTAGATATGGGAGGTTATGGCAATAGAAATTACGTTTAATGTGCCAAAAAAGCACTAAAAACTTTTTGGCGCTTGAAAACTGGAAGAGAACTGTTATAGTAAAGAAGGAGAGAATAGGAGGAGGGCAGTTGTAAGTAAAATTGTAGGAATATTTAAAATATTAATTATAACAAGTGGAAAATTAATACAATTATAATATTGTTAGACAAATTTTAGACTAATATATAATACAAAAATAAATGTTTTCCAAGGCATTTTTTCAAACATATTCAAAACTTTGTATTCACGCATTTACTCATTTTCGAAATTAACTCTAACACAGTTTTTATTTTAATATTCAAACAAAAAAATATTCTTGAAAGCATTCATAGGTTAAATAAAATAAACTTTATCAGGGTGGGCAAGATATGAAAATCAGGAACAGTGTTACCAACTTGCTCGACTTTTTTTTTAATTGTCCGAAAAATGAGAATAAAGCAAGCTTCTGAACATCAATAATGTGCAATGTGACATGCAAACACAAATGATATCGCCAGTATACTCAAGAAAATCGTTTGTTACCAGTTGAAAACTATTAGAAATAAAAAATAAAATGATTTAAATGCTCATTTACTGTTATTTGTTTTAATTTAACTTTTTATGATTGATGTTAATATTTTTTAAATGGCATTTAAGAAGATAGGTCAAAAATGGTAATTACGTCAAATAAGCTAAAAAAGGAAATAAAACTACGTCAAATGATTTCAATTTTCATAATTTGTGCACATGTACTACTTAATAGTAGTTTATGCAATTAGTTTTTAAATTTAAGCTTTATTGCATGAGTACAGGTTTTGAAAACGAGCGACGTTAGAAGCGACATTTCAAATTTGTACTAATTCAATAAAACAACATTATGAACGAGTTGCATACGCTATTTTTTTATAACTGCATTATAAATTTTTAAGAGAATCGAACTTAATGTTGCGAAACAACTTTCTTGCGACGTGTTGGGTATTTGACATCTGTGCGAGAAAATGGTTGTCGGCTGTTCCGTTTACCGCTACCTCCCCAAGATCCTCTCGTAGCGATTAGGTGAATGTGTGATGACGCAATCATTAATGCCGTAAAATCTATCACGGCATCGTTTGTGTCGTAAAAGACCGTTTGTGACCTTTCCGTCTTCGTAGCAGCCCAAGGTTGCGATTGCAGTTCCAAGCACCCGTGGAGCATTCGCTCAGGGAAGCCATGTTTATGGAGTATTCCAGAAAGTGAATCAACTGATGTCACTGCAGCGCCTCTGACCGGGAGGTCCTAGGTTCGAGTCCTGATGGCGGCAGGGTTTTCGACACTAGCTTTTCAGCTAGGTCGAATTCAGTCGCTGTCTGGAGGAGAATTCTAGCGGCCGGCTGCTCTGATCGGTAGTTTTCCGTGGTTTCTCCGATCAGCACCAGGCGAATGCCGGAGCAGTACCCTATCAAACGGGCCACGGACCGCGCGCGATCTGTCCTTCCTCTTCCTTGTCCTATCCTCTCCCCTTACACACACACTTACACTAACATGCACTACACTACTACATATTCCGGGAGACCAGTCGGGAGCTTAGAGCTTGTCCCGGCTGGGGCGGTGCCCCGCTGGTGGGAGAGTCTTGGTTAGGGGGAAACCCCACTAGCCAACGGTATGTCAGCGCCGGATCTCGCCATCCAGCGGAGGAAGATCACCGCCATCTCACGAAAAAAACATGCACTACACTAACGGGACTAATGACCACAGTAGTTGACGCGCCCGGAAACACAAAAAATCAATCAATCAATCAATCCAGAAAGTGACGACCTCGACAGCTCAGGGGATTGAATTGATTGCCGAGCGTATGGAACTCTGTTCGAATCCTGCATAAGACGCGCGTTTTAGTTCATTGATTGATGTTTTTGGGCACGTCATTTCCTACGTCCATTATTCCCGTTAATGCTGCGAATGTTGTTATCGAGAGGTGGCGATATTCCTCCGGCAGTGGATGAAGGGATCCAGCGCCAATCGGCGTGCGTGAGATTTCCTCTCCCAAATATATCTCCCTGCGGAGCTCCGCCCCATCGGGATAAGTTCTAAGCTACCGACTCACGAGGTAGAGTAGTGCTAATGTGTGTGTGTGTGTGTGTGTGTGTAATGGGAGAAGATAGGGTAAGGAAAAGGTAGAAAAGACCATGCGCGGTCCGAGCACCTTTTGATTCGGTAGTGCACCGGCATTCATCTGGTATTGATCGGAGAAACCTCGTAAAACTATCGATGAAATGAGCTCGCCGTTAGAATTCTCCTCCAGACAGTCGCTGGATTCGAGCTAGCTTGTGTCGAAACTCCGCCACCGACGGGACTCCTGGCCACAGTCCTCCTGGTCAGACTCGCGGAGCTCCTGGAGTCCGCTGCTGAAACAGCGACAACGCTGACTGCCAAAGACCTAACTCAGCCGATGGGTTATATATTGATTAGCTTTTAATAACAACACGAATCCTATCTGAACAATCACCCATGGTACAATCATTTTTCTTCCTCACCATTCCGCATCATCACTCCTATTACTTATGAGGTGAAAGTAAAGGCAATATACCACTATGACCATCTGTCTACGAAATGACAGAATGACATGCGACAGAAATGCGAAAACAATCTTCGTCGCCACACGCTCAGAAATTGATTACGGCATTTATATCTTTTCTAACGGATGCTATCATGCACCATCATTTATAAGATTTTGGAGGCTTGCAACAACACTTTTCCCACAGTTTTCCCTCGTGCGAAGATTCTCTGTTCTGGTGGTTTATCTCTAGGCGGAGGTTGGTAATCATGTCCAGATGATATTTTCTGGCTTTCATGTGACAACGTCATAAAGTAAATGAAGATTTCAGTTTCTAGGAGTATGTGTTAGATTGCAATTTCCACTTATTACTGCTTCATTAAAATCCACATATCCCCAAATATTTCCTGGTGAAAAATAAATAAATGTGCAAATAAATACATAAATACTTGAATAAACTAATAAAGTAGAAATCATTCATTATAGTGAATTACTAAACCACAACCATAACGTCACTGTTGCCATCATAGCCATTTGTGATTCTGAGGACGTTTTTCAATACTAAAATACGATAGTATTCCTAGGAGGCGAAGTCGCGTTCATTCGTATTCAGTCGATTATTATATTTTTTTAACTTGATCCGAAAGTTCACGATTTATTGTTGGAACAGTTTGATCATTCCAGAAGTGTTCTGTCTAAGAAAGCGAATTGTCTAAATGCGTGCCTGATTGATCTCACGAGTCCTATTTTGTGTTTTGCAAGTTTGACATCTATTCCTCTTCTATTTTGTGTCCACGAGTTATGTAGACAGAACCACATTTGACATGTCTACCGCAAGAAGAATAAGTACCATGAACCATCTTGGATACGATAAACAATCTTGGTTAGGATATCCTTCGTAGATAAATACCTGTTGTACTGCGGTCATGGCGGTGCGATGAAGTATTTCCCAAACAGAGAGCTGTTCGGAATGTGAAATTTTGTTTTGACCAAAAATTCACCTCTGTAAAGAGTGACGTTTTGAAACTGTATGTTCACAGTTGTCTTAACTTACTAGCAACTGCGTAACTTTCGAAAAAGATTATGACAATGCCAGAGTTTAATAATAAATTAAGTTTTAAATTGAAAAACAAAATCATATTTTGCAAACTTGGGGGAAAACTAGCAAAGTGGAAATTATTAATAACAAATTCTGCGCAGTTCACGCAGAAAATACCATATTTCTGATTTTTAAAGGTGTTTAATGAATAACCTGGAAAACAAATATGATTAAAAATATTTTCTCTTACACAACATAAAATATTTCAGTCGTTTAAAATTCGATTTCAATACTTGACGATTATATGACGTAATCGATGTAGTACGTGTCGGAAATGAGGGAAGCAAATGAATGTTAATGTTGGTATTGCATACATTTGGAATACAAATGTTGGAGAGAGTGTAACGTTGATTTACTATTCGTAAATGCTTTCTGTGAATGCTGCAATGTTTTTTGGAAACCAAAGGACTCCGTCATGAACAAACAACTACACTGCATTCACGACAACGTTTGCACCTAAAAATGTATAGGTGCATTTGGAATAGCCACCGGATATCATGAGTCGAGGGCACGATTTTATTAAAATCTGCAACTGCTATGAGTGTGATTGTACTAGACAGATTTGGAGTGCATGCATTTAAAATAAGAGTTTTTCAGACGAAAATTCGGCGTATTCCGAAGCACGATTACTTAACTTTCTCTTTTTATGAAGCATTTTCGTAAGGGCGAGAAAGTAAAAATCATTCTCATATCAAATAATGTCAAGGCATATTAAAATATACACTACATTTTAGCTTCTCTTAATACACCTGTGAAAATGTGCAACTGAAAATCGTTCGAAATATTTAATTGTCTTCTCTGTCTTCAAATGTTACAATGATTGTTGCAGATGGAAGTAATGTGGCCGTCTACTACATAGTGCTGCCTTGTCTCTCTTTAAATAAACATGAACAGCTCTTTTCCTCGACGTAAAGGGCGTCGCACTTTAATTTCTTTAGTCTTTAGTCCACGTTATAATAACCGCCGCCCAACACGCACGTGCAACTCGCAATTCATGGGCAACTCGCGATTATCTTAACTCGCGGAGTCACAACGCAACCCGGCGTAACCCAGATGAAAAAAATCTTTCGTTGTTTGGTAATACGAATCACTTCTATGTATGATATAGGAGTGGGATAAAATGCTCTTAAGGTTAGACGATTCTTCTAACTGCCCTCCTGCCGTTCCCCTCGGGAGGATATTTCTTATATATCATCAACTCTCTATCATTTTTCCACATATTCTTCTCTCAATCTATTTATTTGTTTGCTTATTTATGTAACGTCAAAAACAATAAAAATTGTATGTGTTACACGAGTATAATCAGTTATATATGTGTATTCACAGTGCAGATATATGCTTTCCAAAATCAAGGAAATTCATAATTAATTAATTAATTAATCTTAGATCTGTTGAATGTAGATCAAGTGTAATATGCGAGATTCGCAGCTCACTTATACCCATAGCAAACATAAGGTGTTATTTCGTATATTCCATAAAAGAGTTGATAAATTTGTTCATATTTCAGGCTCCCAATAGTTTGCGACTACTAGCATATTCATACAATTCTTAATATATGATGCAATGGATGGAAGCCTAAACTAAAGTCTAGTTAGAAATCACTCAAATAAATTATATAAAATAGAACTCTGAATAACCTTATTTAGAAATTGTAGCAATTATCAAACAAATGAAGTACCATTCAGTATTTGAACGGAGGAGGGCTCGAATATGCGAAAGGGCGAAAATAACAATCTGCTACAGCAAGTACGAGGAAAGCTGAAGAGTTTTCGAGGAAGAATTCTGCGTCACTTGTAAACCCTTCCTGGAACCACTCAAAGTTTTTTCTATATCTGAGACTCATTTTGAATTTCCTGAAAACATGTAACGACCTAGACCTACTGACTCACTTTCTCGACTGTCGTCACGCGTCTGAAAGTTTTTAGAGCGGCATTTGAGCACACCTTACAAGAAGACAATAAGTAATCAATCGTCCGAAAAGACCAGCAAACGTTTCATTTTAAAATATGACAGAAAATAGGCGTCAAAAAATGAAAAATACAATAGGGTAGGAAACGTCTGGTCGTTTTAGGACCGTTAAATAATAATACGTTGTTTGAAATCGAGAATAATTGTTGATGTCAAACCAAAGTTACAGGGTACACAAAATTCGAGATATAAACGCATTGCCTTTATTGTAAATAATAATTTAATTTACGATTGTAATAATATTTCTGAAAAGAAATGAAATACAAGGAATTCTGAAAAATGAAAGGCTACACAAACGCAAAACAATGAGGAAACGTAAGGAGAACAGTAAGCAAGTCCAAATTCTGTCATAATGTAATTTTTATACAAGTTTAGTAATTAATACAATATGTACTGGACAGGTCGAGTCCAACGATACCCTGTTTAAATGCGGTAACATATTTCCACCTAAATGTTCAGATGCTCAAACGATTCTCCGTATCGCAGAAAAATATGGCTTCGGGCATTCAAAAAGCATTAAGTAATTTCTAAGAGATGACAGCCGAGGCAAGAGAAAAGTGAGATTTTAAAATATTTTTTAAATATTTTCATACTATACAAGTAATTTTTGCTTTCGTTAGTGTTTATTTTTTCCTTGAATTTCCTGTTGCTTGAATTGTGGTGTATGCTAAAAGATGTGTCTGTAAACGATAAAGAAATAATAAGTATGCAAAGCATGAATCGCGTTATCCAGGAAGACAGCCTTTGATGCGGCGAAACAAGGACCTCCGGAGAGTGAGGCGGGCTTGGGTGAGAACTCTTCTCCGCACTCTGCTGCACCCGATCTGCTGTCGGCGTGGCGCATCCGGAAAGTCCTCGTTTGCAATTGCTAGCGAAAGACTAAGAACCCCGTAGCATTTGACACGTTTGAAAACGAAATCGTGAAGTTAATAAACAAAGCTCAAAACATGGAACGACAAGGAAATAAAGGAAGAAATTGATTTAAAAAGAAACAATTTTGTGGGTACAATTTAGTAAGTATGATTGAATGTAAAACTAAATGGCTGTCAAGCATTTAATGCAAATGAAAAGGAAGAGCGTTCGTGTGAGATGTTTACTGAGTTTGTGTGGCGTTATAGAGTAAGTCATAAGCAAATATTGCACCGAGAGAGCTCATTACTGCTAGCGTTTCCTGAACGCGAAAGCATCATCTTGCTCTAAACCGTGTAATGATGATTTGATTTTTACCGGCATGACTATCAAATAGTAAAACGTTATGGAATAGTTTCACATATGATATTTAATGAGTTCGCCTGACGTTTTAGAGTCGACTCATAAGCTCCCATTGCATACAGGCAGCTTGTTCCTGCACAACTAACATCTTGTTTGCTTAAGCATGTCATTGTGATGGGAAGTTTTACGGACTGGCTGTGAAACATTTACAAAAACGAAAGAGAATAGTTTCACGTGTGCTATTTAATGAGTTCGCCCGGCATTCTAGAGTTGAGTCGTAAGGGCACATTGCATCAAGGAAGCTCCTTCCTGCACCGCTTCCTAAGCGCAACCTGTAGATATGAAAGAAAACTTTGGAAATGAGTCTGCGGCGAAATTCCTCGGCCCCAATAAAGAAGCGGCGGCAGCTGCGAAGAGCCGTCGCGGGCGAATGTCAACTGCTGCGCGCGCAGAAGCGGCGAGAGGACGGAGCACAGCTGGCAGGCAGGCAGGCAGGCGCAGCGCTGCGCAGCGCAGCGAACCCTCCAACGGCAGCCGCCGCCCCCACCCCCGCCCCCGCCCCGCCCGCGCTCCGCCCCACCCCCGCTCTTTCTTGCTCCCAGCGTGCGAGAAAGAGGCCCTTGGCGGTCTTTGAGGCCCCTCGTCGTCCTTCGTCTCCACCATTTTCCAGTACAACAAGGCACACTGAACGTAGAAAGTGTTGACATTCTGGATCAACGCGTCAATATTGACTGATATGCCGTCGGTGCGATCAATGAGCCTTCCTGGAAAGGGTTGGGTTTCCATTGCGACGAACGACACCGCGCAAACTTCCCCCGAGCGCTTCAAAGAAATCTCGTGAGGCAGATACGTCGCGGAGAGTCAACGCAATCGTCGCCAAGTGGAATCGAAGCGACTTACGGAACATCAATATGAAGGCCTGTAGCGTCGAAAGGGAAATTCTTTCGCGAAACGCGAGACGAGAAGTGTTCGACGACGTGTCAACACTCCTTTCGCCGCTGGAGTCGCATTGTAGGCAAGGGAGAGGGGAGAGGCCGGTGCCCGTACGGGCTGTATCGAAAGAGGAGGACGGGGCTGCGAGCGGGGGCAGGCACGCGGAGAAGGCTGTGTTCGAGACTCGCGCGTGGCGCCTCAGCCTCCGCTTCCGCCTCCGCCATCGGCGCCGCGAGGCAGCGGAAGGGCGCGCGCCGGTTGTTGTCTTAGAGGGCGTACCCGCGCCCCGCCCGCCGCCAGCGGAGGCGCAGGCGGCGTCGGCGAGGGAGACGGCAGCTCGGGCTGGGCGGGGCGTGGGCGGGGGCGAGGGCGGAGGCGCTGCGGCGCCGCTGGCGAGACGGACGCGAGGGAGCGGTTACCTTGGCAACCAGGGAAAAGCCAGCGGGTCGCTGACAACGCCCCGACCCCGGTCCCTGCCACGGCCCGGGCGCTCCGCCCCGCCCCGCCCTGCCGCGTCTCACCCGACCCTTCGTCCTCGTCCTCGTCCCCGTCCCCGTCCCAATCGTCGCCCTCGCCCCGCTCACGTCCGGTTCCCGCCGCGCGCCGCCGCCGACGTATTCTAAGCGCGCGGCCACGGCGATCCTCCTCTCTCGAATCGATGGCTGCGGCGGCGGCGGGCGGATGGGCGGGTGGACGCGGACGCGGGGGCGAGTCGGCGGGCGAGCGGAGGGCGCGCGACGCGGGCGGTGGCGGCCAGGGCGGCGCCGCGACGCGCTAATGAATTGGGACGTCGTATCCGGCGCCGGATCAGGCAGCGCCGCCACGCCCGCCGCCGCCACCGTCGCCGCCGCCGCCCCCCGCGCATCTCGGGGCCGCGCCGCCGCCACCGCGGTCCACGCTTCGGCGGGGCCCTCGCTCTGTTATTTCTCCCACGATCAATATATGAAACAACGTAGTATCATGTGGCGGCCGAAATGCTGGGCCGGGCGGCAGCGGGGATCGAGGTGGAGAGGCTAAAAGACACCGTCCCGCGCCTCCTCTCCGCTCCACCCCGCCCCGCCCCGCCGCGCCCCACGTCCCGCGCTCACCAGCGGCCCCGCGCACGTCCGGCTTCCCCGGCCGCGTCGCCTCTTCATTCATCATCGTCCGTCGCGAGCGGCCTCGTGAAAAAGGAGCGCCGTTTATTGGCGCCGGTGCTGGCGGCGGCGCTGGAAGCGGCTCCAGCGAAGACGCGCCGCAGCAGGACGCTGCCGCCCGCGGCCACATCGATCGCCTCCGGGCGTGTTTACACACGCGGCGGGCGGCGGGCGCGGGCGCGGGCGCGGGCGGGCCGGTGCGGCAGCCGGCGCGGGCACTCACCCGTGGTGGCTGCGTTGAGATGCGCGCTGGCCGCCAGCAGGGCGCCGAGCAGGGCCGCTAGCGCGACCGGCGGCAAGCCGCGGCGCCGGCGGCGGTTCAAGTAGACGGGCGGCGGGGGGTTCGGCTGGAGGAGGGCGATGCGGCGGTACTCGGCGGCCCGGGCTTCGGCGTCGTCGTCGTCGTCGTCGTCCGCGGCCTGGGCCTGGGCCTGGGCCTGGACCTGGGCCTGGGCCTGGGCCTGGGCCTGGGCCTGGGCCTGAGCCTGGGCCTGGGCCTGGGCCTGGCCTTGGCCTTGGCACAACCAGCAAGCGCACTGCGCCGCGCCGCCGCCCCCGCTGCCCCCGCTGCCCCCGCTGCCCCCGCCGCCGCCGAACTCAGCGAGGCCGCTGGCCGACGTGCCGGGGGTGGGCGCGGACGCCGAGGACGTGGACGCGGACGACGTGGAGGGCCGTGCCGCGGGGTTCAGGGTGGCGCTGTACGGGTCCATGCTTCAGGCGCCGCCGGCGAGGCGTCGGGTGCGTAGGGCGCGGGGGGCCGGGGCCGGGGCCTGGGCCGGGGGGCAGGTGCGGGGGCCGGGGCCGGGCCGGCGCAGCACGCGTGTCGCCTCGGGGCGGTGCGCGGTGGCGTCCGCGGCTGAGGGGGTCCGCGGGCCGGCGCGCCGCTGCATGCCGGCCGCCGGCGGCCTGTGGCGCGGGAGGCTGCGGGCGGCGCGCCGCGGGCTGGCCGGTGCGCGTCCCGTCGCCGCGCTGCACGTGCTCTCCTCGCGCGCTGGGCCGCGCCGCGTGCGCCTCCGCCTCCGCCGCCGCCCGCGCCGCGCAAGCCGCCCGCGCCGCCGCCGCCTCCGCCGCCGCCGCTGCCGCCGCCGCCGCTGCCGCCGCCGCCGCCGGTCGTGGGTTGCGCGCCGCGCGCGCCTCGCGTCAGTGGCTCGTGCGTCGCTCGCCGCCGCCGCGCCGCTGCTGCCGCTCCGCGCTCGCCCGGGTCGGCACTGGCAGGGAGGCCGCGCGCCGGCGCCTCGCCCGCGCGCCGCCGCCGCCGCCGCCGCCGCTGCCGCCGCCGCCGCCGCCCGCCGCCCACTGCCCGCCGCCCGCCGCCCGCCGCTGCCCGTCGTTCCAGCCAATGGCGCGCCTCGGGGGCGGGACGACGCGTAGAGATTTTTTCTGTGCAAGTGCATCCGAAGGGACGAGGAGGGCTGCGCGCCGCCTTTGCCCGCTGTGGACGAGGCGAGTGGGTTTTCGTCCCGGCCACCGCCTCGTACCCGCTGCCTCCGCCGGCTGCGATTGCTCTCCTCCGCCTCCACCTCCGCTTTCGCCTCCGTCGATGGCCGGCTCCAGTGGCTTCCCACCATCTCACCTTGATCCCTGTGGAAGCGAATGGAATCGAATGCTCTCACCACACACGCTCTCTATAGCTCCGTGCCTCCACAACTCTTTCCAAACAGTAAAAGTGAACGCCCGATTCCAAGGTACGGAGTCCCCAATGTATGTTCCACGTTTGTTTGCATTCACATTTGTCGCGCCCTCTGTTCCTGACAAACGTTCTTCTAAAGTAGACTTCTCAATTTTTCTTAATATTGGTAAATTTCTACAGTAACAGATATTTCCTGTTACTGTCCAGTGTGTGAAATAATAGCGCAGTCACACTCCATTAGATCCTTGAAGGTTCTTGTTTACATGAGTACTTCTCAGTGTGAATGCACTTCGTGAAGTTAACTTCTTTTGAAACGCACCCCACTTTGATCTATGATCCATCTGATGGAATGGTAAGTTCTCATTACTCACACTTTCCACTGGGCCATGCCTTCTTTGTTCATAGCAGTTTCCAAAAAGCCAACGTTGAACATTCTCTTGTGAAGTAGAGTCCATAAGCTATAATATCTCCTTTCTATGCTATGACATATACTTGACTTCACCATCCCGCAAACTTTTTCTACAGGAAAAATTGTCCCATTTTAGGGAATTTTGGCAATATTGTGATAGGTGTATCTTTTTCGTGGAGAGGATGCTGAAGTATCACCGCGTTTTGATTATTGTCCATTACCATGTATTTGAATTATGTTGATCGTAAGCGCTCCGGATTACTAATTTATTTTGTGATGTATGGCAGCTTTTGTACTTCGCCAGCAACTAGAAATACTTCAGCATTTATATTCTAAGAAAGAGGTTATGTAAAGAGCTATACTACTTTCAACGTTTTGTGGGATAATTTTCTGACGGGCCGCACTGCGATAGGGTTTGAAGAGAAGTAAATGAGATGTAGTGATTCGTCTGACATTTGAAATGACGATTCCCAGCATCAAGAAGTAATTGTCACTATCAGAAAACGGAATTTCTGATCTGTCTAAGGTTTGTGCCGATGATTTTGGTGTGAGGAATGGCTCCATGGTATCTCCTGTGAAGATCACGATGGCTGCGCAGCGTTGAATCGTACACAATGCAACGTAATCGAATTCAACACTGCAACGCAAAAGTTCGGTGCCTTGTTGTCGATGGAACAATTAAGAACAACAAATGTGAAACATAAATATGAACTTAAACTTAAGACTAACTGTAAAACATTGCAATCTCCAATCTTCCACCTTTACACTAATGTGGTTTGAGGACAATCCACTATTGCTTACCGCAAAGACAACCAAAGAACTATCTATCGTATTCCTTGGACAGAAGCCAGTGTGTGATGTAAGAGAGTAAATTGCAATTCAACATCAATTCCCTGGACACGATGCAGGGAATCACCAATTACGCTCATGGTAGAAGAAAATACTGTCCTCCTAACATGATCATGTCATTTACCATCTATGTATATCATAAAAATTAAACACCTAAAATTATAATTTTCCGAAAATATAATATATGACTAATTGCTCGTAACGTTTTCTTCGTTATAGTGTTTATTGATCAAACTCTGATAACTTGTTCATTGCACCAAACTCGACACGGTGTAAATTGTTGGGATTTTTCTATTTTGACACAACATCGTCTCCCATCACTACTGTCTAATTTGGAACACTGTACAGAACCAGGAAGCTGTACAATAGCGGTCTCAGACAATTTTTCAGTAACTTACGTCGCTCCCTGATTGAGCAATCTTATTATGTCGAGAGGTGTATATATTTAGTCAAATGAAGACAGGATATAAATTGACGTAAGATTAGGCTGGGAATCTGATTAGGACAGGGATCGTGACAAGATTTGTTTTTTAAGGCACCTGTTGGTTTCCTTTTACATGCCACATACCTTACAAGGCAATCTGAGTATTCATCCACCACCTCCCTGAAAAATACGAAGCCTCCAGTCGGGTTTGAATCGATGAAATAAGGAAGCAAGAGCGCTAACCTCTACCCCGCTCTAAAACCCTGCGCAACCCTCTACAACGCTCTTAAACAGTGTTATCACTGAGACCGTCTTGTCTCGTCAGGTTACGATGAGCATTATTGGAAGATCTTGAAGTGAGTGTCGACGGGCTAATTGTTGGAGAATTACACATCATCATTACACATTATCAAGTAACTGTACAGTGCAGTTACATGATACCTGTGTGCATCCACGTCGGTATCTAATACGGGCGTTTATGCCTGCCTAATGTGTAGGCATCTTGGTCATGCAGCCCTCAAGTGCAATGGATCAATAGTTCTAAGGATTATATGCAAGCTTTCCCGATTTTTATAATGACAATGATTTTATGCTTTTCGAACTTCTTGGGTAAAAGTCCTGACTAAACTATTGCCGAGAAAACAATGGCTAACCATCTTCTGGTATTGCATCACCAACGAATTAAAAATTCTGAATAAATGTTATGAAAGCCAAGAGCTTTCCAGCTTCATTACCGAAAGCGCTACAGAAAGTTCATCTAGTGAAAAATGTTGGGATAGTTCATTAATTTTCCAGGGATGTTAGTTTCTAACGGATTTATTTGAAGTTTTGTCTTGCTTGAACTTGACGTTGCTACTTTTTCGTTGAGAAATTTCATTGGGGGATTCTGGTTGCGACGCCCAGGCATTGTTTGTTACCTATTATTTTTGAAGGAGACTCCATGCCTTTAAGGTAGAGTGTTGCAAATTTAACTTTTCAATGATTTTGATACATCTTATCTTCCTAGATTTGCTTAAGTTTCCTATTAACTTATCTGCCATTTCTCTGCCTCCACTCTATAAAAAGTCTTCATGGAACGCATCGCTCTTCTAGTTCCATCATGTTGTGAATGTTTTGAAGATTCTCGGTACATATTTCTTAGCGATGGATAGAACTATTTTGGCACACTTGCAATAATTCTGCGGTAGAGGAAGCATCCGTCTGATGGTCTTTTCTAAGTTGGAGGAGAAGCTCGCCGAGTCAGCTTTGGTGAATTTCCTGCGAGAGACAGATACGAACTCAATGACTTAAATCTATAATTCTATTGCAAGAATGACGGGACAGTGTAGACTACGTGAAAAATATTTAGTACTTGATGGGTATTGGGTAGAAGTTCGCCATTACAGTCAGTGGAAGCAAAACATAAGTCTGGATTGGTTTCGGTTTTCCATCCACTGAAACTGAAGGTAGAGAGCATTCACTTTGTGTCCTTGGGGTCATATACCAGCTGATTTCAACAAGACTCCAATATATTTTCCATTTAAATAAATTTTGAGATACCATTATTGAGTGTTGTGGCTATTAAATTCTCCGATGCGCAGGGCGGAATGAGAGAACACAGCAAGATTTTATTGCTCCACTTGCCTGATGGGGGTTTGTCAAATTTGCCCATTTCTCGAATGATTTGGGAAGAACCGGAGTATGTGATGTTCGTACATTGCAGTACCATGGTAGGTTGAGCCATCTTCTTTATAGCCAGAAATAGATGTACGTGATCGCATTTGTGCATCGCCTTCAACATGGATTTCTTTGAAGGGCAACAACATCAAGTAAATGGGTGCGCAACACTTTAGCTAAACATTCACCTTTAGCTTCAGTGGCTCCTTCAATATTGAACTGGCAGAGTCGGAAAATGTTTCGTAGAGTCGTCTTGTGGTGCTCAGAGGAGACGATTGACATGTCGATAGTCGTGCGTCTTGAGGTTCGAAAGATGCAGAGAAAGTCCGGATTGCCAATAATGCAGATCTTGTAGCGTATACTGCCCACGACCATCCTTTATCACCACCAAGGGAGCAGTGTGACGTCAGGATTGACACGAACGCGAGTTGTCGTTGCCCCCACTAACGGCCTGCTAACACAGACTAAATAGTTAATTTTTGTTATTAAATCACTGTGTACATTTCATGACTGAAAAATATAGTTTCGACGAATGAACTAAGATTACCTTGATTTGAACGTTACAAAGACCTCGTATCGAGCTAATTTGAATCTGAGTTTTAAACAGTTTTATATTTTTAAGACAATTTTAGTGAACATCTTTTGATTTATACTCTGTTGAGTCATCGAACCTGTTATTTTGACATTCATTCATGCCAAACGTAAATGTGTCGAAGAGTAACAGTGTAAATGATACGCGTTTATTTCACAAACCTTGGCTAAATGGTGCTAGGGCTGTGGTACTCCCTATTATATAATTCCGCCATCTAACGAATGTTTGCATGAAATCAATGTATTTATGTCTGGTCTGGTCTATTTTATATTTCTTCTCAACTATATTACGTACGTTGAAATGCATTCGTTACATAGGTGGTGTTCGCTCTACACTTTTTATTCTCTAGTCACTCAAAGCTGACAATCTAAAACCCTTTACATAATAGTTTGGATAAAATAGTTGAATATTTTTATTCCACTGCGAAGATCAAAATGAGGGATTAGATTTTCGTGTACAAGTAGGAATCTTTATTCCATTCTTCAGCCTTCTACATATTTATGGCCTTCCGAGTGACACTGCACTGACTATGCATCATTCGAAAGTTAATAATGTGTATAACTTAACTCATTATAAATTTAATAATGGTGTAAACGTTGCTCCTCAAAGATATATGCGATTGATCAATGTAAATTAATTTCGGATGAAAGAATTGATTATTGCCAGGTACAGGTATTTACATTTGGAGACGAAATTGCCGTATCCAGCAGTCTTGTCAAATCAGTGACGACAGGCGATAGACTATGAGTCCCGAGACACTCGCCACTTGCACTAATCGCAGAATCCAGAAAATGAGTCTTTGGCGCACAAATAAAATGTTTCATCAAATGTGAATGTATAAAGTGTGACATATGAATCTAGTTATTGCTAAGAAATAGTTATTTACGTAACTAGTTCTGAATGCGAGTCTTTGGCGTACGAATGAAATGCTCTATAAAATATGAATCCACCTGTTGCAGAAACTTAGTCTAAAAATGACTATCTACCTCAGAATGCATTTTCCGACGTTGAATTGAGACAATCTGCCGCTCAAACAATCTACGAAGAATACTTATGTGACGAATGACTCCATATCACTACGGCTCATCATTATCGAAGGTACAGGAGAAAAAAACAGGTTCCAGATACTTCTAGCTGTATCTAGCAGTATCTAGCTGTAGAAGTTCGGGTCTTAAACTATGATAACGAGATAGCTGCCATAGAAGATGTAGCCACTGAAATAGAATTCACTCACCCACCTTGCAAAGTCATTTTTTGTCGACTCGAAATCTTCTCTTTTTTGTCGGCTCAAAAATGTATTCATATTAATGACATCAATTTCTGTTTAATCTGAACTTCCTCGAACGGTCAGTACTACATCCACAATTTATGGCCTTAGCAATCAGATTTCTCGTTGCTTAGTAGAGACACAATATTTTTGAGGAATTATAATATAATATTTATTATTTTATTTGATTCATGAAACGATTTAAGAAACGCTTACTTCAGTATGCACTTCGTATTGGGTTCTTTCGTCGTCTAGCGGTTGGGCGGGTTCAAAATACGTGCGTCAGTCACTGTTTCGCCTTCGCCTTGGGTTTTTCAACTGGAACGAGAGGCCATTTGATTAGTTTATCCAAGTTTGACATTGAACATTCTAAAATGCCTTTTCGAAAGGGTATCTTCAGATCCTTGAACCAGCAAGTGTTTCTCAATATCCCTTGGACAATAAGAACAAAAACACAGTTTTCTGATTAAACCTTTCATAAAAAAATACTTTAAAGATACATTCATTCCATAATCCTTTAACAGGCAATGACTTAATGGTCATTTTAATTAGGTTTCATGACACTTCAACAAACAGTACAATCTATAACATAATTTCCTCCGTCCCCGATTTTGTATCGTAAAATTTTTATGCAATTGAAGTAACACACAAACTTGTTTTTTTGTACATAATATACAAATGGGTTGATGTGTAATACAAATATGGTTTTTGGATATGTTGCCAAGAAGATTTCTCGGATAGAATCATGAGCAATGAAAAATGAAAAGCCGAACGGGTCACTATAAAATGTGGTGCTAATGATACGACAATTGACGGTACAGTTCCTTAATTTTCGCGGCTCACAATTCGGTTTCTCAATGTGACAGAGATTAATTTATTAAGTGGAAATTGCTCTTTCCCTCTCTACAAATTTGTGCAGAAGTCGGCGCCACGCGTATGCCCGGGCATTGGCACACTTCGGTACTCAAAATCTGCGAAGGCAGGATGAAATATCCGTGGCCGCGACGCGGGCTAGAGGGACAAGCCACTGGAGCTGAATTGTCAAGACGCCATCAGATTCAATGAAATTCACTGTCAATTAGTAAAATTAATCAAAAGTACAGATTTATTTCGATGAACATGTCATATTACATTATTTTGTAAATACAAATAAATGAAATGATTATTAAAATTACGTCCGTGAGGGGAGGGCAACCCTGAAGAGATAAGATCAAGCTCCCCGTTTCCGAGTCAGAGAAATGGGAGACAACCTTAGGCTAGTCGCAAAATGAGACGCAGGTCCGTGACGTGACACAGGGTGACTCACGGTGAGTTTCTGCGAACCACTGATTATGCACGAATCCGATAAGCAGTGGTTCGCAGAAACTTACCAAGAGTCTAACGCCGCGTCACATCACGGAGGCGGGCTGCGCGCAGGTACGTGCGATTTCTGGGATTACATTGTATGTAATTTTCGATACACATGCTTCTGAATTCCGCAGAGTGACGAAGCGACTACAATAGCAGAGGAATATGAGAGAAACGACTA
Organism: Teleogryllus occipitalis; assembly: GCA_011170035.1. Classification (NCBI taxonomy): domain Eukaryota; kingdom Metazoa; phylum Arthropoda; class Insecta; order Orthoptera; family Gryllidae; genus Teleogryllus; species Teleogryllus occipitalis. The sequence goes on from BLKR01015375.1 coordinate 71,343, forward strand.
AAATATCAGAGGAATATGATGAAGCGACTAAAATGTCAGAGGGAACTATCGTTTCCTTCATGGGATATGGCCCATTCAGTCGCTTCGCGACTTAAGGTTTGAGAACCAATTGTTGATTTTAAAGGATTTTTTAAATACAAAAATTAGTACTGAAGTAATTAAATCTGTTGTACTATTCATTATAATGAATTATTAATATAGCGGTTTGAATTCTTCCTGGTATTCTGATGGGTTAGTCCCCATCAGAATGCCTGAATCAGAATGCAAATGTGAACTCAAATATGCTATACCAGCAGGTAAAAGAGAAGGAGAAGAAGGAGAAGAAGAAGTAGAAGAAGAAGAAGAAGAAGAAGAAAGAGAAGAAGGAGGAGGAGGAGAAGAAGTAGTAGAAGAAGAAGAAAGACAAGAAGGAAGGAGAAGGAAGTTCTCGGATAGAACCATGGAGCAATGAAAAATGAAAAGCCGAAGGGTCACTAAAAAATGTGGTGCTAATGTTACAAGCATTGGCGGTACAATTCCTTAATTTCCAGGAATAAAAGATCTTTGCCAAATCGTATCGTCTTGTCTCCTATTTGTATACATATTAACAGACAAGTGAAGAAAAAAAATTACGCAACAGGACACTGGTTGTACAACATCTCTTATGATTAATCACGGTTACGTAATATGACAATATTCTAATTTATATCCTACTAACACTTCATACCTCACTTGGAAAACGTCTATCCAATCAAAATTCGATAGATTCGTATTCAAATAAAGTAGATTCCGGACATAGTATATCTCTAGAGGCAAACAATTTTCTTTAATATAAGAAATTCACTAGTTTTAATGTCTCAAAATAAAATATTTTCTGCACTATAATTTAATTTGGTATTTCAGAGGTTCAGAAAAAAATCTAAACACTGCAAATTCAAATGTTCAATATCTCCATTTTGTCTAAAAGTAACATTTTGAGTTATTGTATTGGACAAAGCTTATTCGCCGCATATTTCTTTCCTATTCTCCCACTTTCCTTAAATCCCATTATATCGTATTCACCAATACCAATACCCATCAAATCGTCTTACGTATTCATCATTAACTGTCACATATGAATGGAGTAAGGTCAACGTCAAATATCTGCGTTACTTTTTGCCTCTTTGTTTAGGAAAAGAGTTGCTTCATCATTTAGAACTTTTATTATTGGAATTTTTCCTAATCCTAAGTGATGGTTTCGTCTTTCAACGTTTATATGTTGTTTACGAAAGAACTATAAACAGTCGCACTGCGTAATCACTTTGTGTTCTTTTACAGCGGGATATGCTCGTAAACATGTTTCAATATAATTTTAGTACCTGTTTGTGTGGAGAGCAGTTGTATAATCTGAACAACATAGTGAATGTAGAACTAGTAGTTCTTCAAAAAAATGGACGTGGAAATCTGTTATCTTGCGGAAAGGACAGTGAATACAGAAAGTATTAAAAATATTTCTACCTCTTCTATGCTTGAAAAACTGTAAATATTTTAACATAAACTTTCAGAAATTGATTGTAATATATTGGGAAAAAATTGTAACATTAGCTCTTAAAGGTATAGAATGTTCCTTCAAAATTCCATTGCAATTTCTTCAGGGAGCCGCTGTCCCCTCCCCGCCTCATTAGTGTTCTCTTTTTTTTTGTTAAATTATTTTTGTTGTTCAAATAATGAGTATTCGAAAGAGTAATGAGTTTACATCGGAAAATATTTGTAGGAAGGCATGTGGTAGATGTCTATTTCGGATGCGGGTTGGGAAATCGTTGAGTGTGGCTAGGTTGTAGTGGGATATTTCATGTATTCAGGATATATTTGAGGAGAAATTATTGGAGAGATGAGCGTTGTGATGATTGATGAATTGTAAGTGTAATTCTCTATGGAGTTGATCATTGGAAATGAACCATGGGGCATGAGTGGCTAATCTTATATATTTGTTTTGCATTATTTGTATTTGAAAGATGTTTGTCTGCGAAGCGATCGTCAAAATGGGGCAAGCATACAGCATTAGAGACATACGCTGATTATTGTCTTGTATAGGGTTACATCATTGTTTAAGGAGAGACTGCCGTAGTGGTTTTAGCTGAATTACTGTTCTACGAATAGCGGAATAGCATTGACATTCAACTTGAATATAACAACCTTATTGGGCAGGCCCCTCGATAACCCCGTGGGGATTCAGCCTTCTGAACAAAAGCCATCGTGCCATCACCCCATGCCACGCTAAAAAAAAGTGATCCTAGAACAGTACCACTTTTCTGAGATCTGTGCTATTGCTTTAAGTGTTCCATAATCTATGCGTAGAAAAAAATTGAAGCGGTTTCTGAGAGAATATTTTCTCTCTAATTTGCGTTAACTTCAAGTACAAATTATGTGAAAACAATTCGTATTTTCAAAGAATTGTACATCAGCCTTCTTTAGATCTGTTTTTAGAACAGTTATTTATTTAAGACAAACTCATTTTTCAATATTGTACTTTTGCAATGATACATTTTTTGCAATTTTCTAAAATGCATGGAATTCGCCTGGAATGGGACCAGTACAAGGTATTTACTGTCTATTGTCACATAAACTGAGAAAATTTAAAGGAAAAATGTTGAGCAATTTTTGAGAAAAAAATGTTCAAAAATTGCCCATATTTCACGCACAATTGCGTCAAAATTACTTACAATTTCGAAAAATGGTACACGTCCTGATTTGAATATCTGCTATTGAACAACTTTGAACATTTTTTATTACGAAAAAATCTCTATTTTCAATTCTGTAGTAGAAGGAAGATAATGAAAAAAATTAACTTTTGCTATTTTCGAAACATCAGCGATTTTTTAACTAAAATTAGAGCTGCACCCTTCTTTTAAGTGTTATTTACGCTATCCGTGGACACAATTTAATCAAGAAATTTGGAGCCATTTTTGATAAAATTTGAAAATGGTTTGAGGCTTCATGTAAAATACCTCTAAAAATAAAAATATTCGTTTCACACTCAAAAGACGTTGAGTTCCCCTTAAAATCGATTGCAAAATATCAATTTTGGAGAAAAATGGCTGAGCTGTTTAGGCGCTAGCATTGATAACAGATAGACGGACGGAAGGACGGTCGTTTGGCCGTCAATCAAGTGTATCCCACAAAAGATGGCGGAATGTGGAAAGAGGAAGTAATTTTCCATACACTATATAGGAACGAAGTAAAGCAATAAAGCAAAAGGAAACCTTCTCAACTATTGTCCACATCAAATCACACTCAATCGCAAAATTTGCCGGCAACGAATGCAAAATATATTTAAGTTGATAGGGCAATGGTTTAGGAAGAAGGGGGTCACAAAACTTTTTCTGCGAAAACGCTTGCAGTATGGAAAACGTTGCTGGGATTCAGTACTAATAATATTCACTAATTATCCCGAGGAAAATGTTATTACGAAATACTATTAGGACTACTTGGAGGCAAATCAAACCACACTCTATGATTTGATAGCGTAATGGTTTAGAAGCAACGGTCTCTCATCTCTCCAAAGACGCTCGAAGAGTGGACAACATTTCTGGGAGTCTATACCGGTTAATTTATACTAATTGTTCTGCGGCAATTTTCATTTATTACAGAATACATTTGGCACTTCTAAAAACAAAGTTTTCGATACGCTGTGATTTGATAAGGATAATAGGGTAGCGGCCTCTCTTTTCTCCAAACACGCTCGCTATATGAACAATGTTTTTGGGTTTCAATGCCAGTTAATTTTAACCTAAACGTGCCGCGGACATTTTTTATTACAGTACATATTTAGAACACCTTATCAGCAAAGTATGCCTTGTAGTGTGATTTGATATGAGCAATAGTTTAAAAGGAACTGTTTCCACTTTGGCCCGAAATTGCCCGCAGAATTGACTTCTCTGGGATTTAATAGTGATTCATTTTATCTAATCATGCTGCGGCAATTTTTTTATTACTTCACGCTAGTTAGAGGCATATTTTGTCAGACTGTGATTCGATAGGGCAGTAGTTTAGAAGCAACGGTGTTTCCTTTCTCCTGGATGGAAGATTCTTGGATTCAATACCGGTTAATTTTAACTAATCGTTCCGCGGGATTTTTATAGCAGAATACTTTTAGGACATATTACCGGAAATATTTGCCATAGAGTGTGATTTGATAGGACAATATTTGAATGGAACCGTCTCCGATTACTCCGAAAACGCTCGCATGATGTACGTTTCTGGGATCCAATATCGGTTCATTTTAACTAATTTTGTCCTGCAAATTTCTTTTATTACCGAATATATTTAGCACTAGTTAAGGACTAATGTTACAATGCAGTGTAATTTGACAGGGCAATGTTTTAGATGGAAAAGTCTCTCTTTGTCCGATGACTTCAGAAGTAAGACAACGTTGCTGGTTTTCAACACCGTATATTATAAACTAATCTTCTCGTGGCAAATTTATTTTATTGCAGTGAATAATTTGGACGAGTTTGAGAAAAAATTACCCTATACTGTGTGATTGCCGCCGATACGGTTTACAGTTCAGAAGATATCTCTTGTTTCTTTTGACCATGCTCACACGATGACCAATGTTCTTATGGTTAATTTCCGAGACCTAATGGATCATCCCCAAATTTTGTTTACGGTAGATGTTCACATTTAAGTTTTGGAAAGTTATGTATTACAACCTTATATAACATTTCTTTTGTGCCTTGTTTTTGTGGTAATTAATTTCGTAGGCAACAGTTATTTGTCTAATTGTTCTGTATGTCATGGTCTTATCAATGTTTTGGTTATAATTGTTTGAAAGAGATATATTGAATTAAAGTTGAGTATTAACTGTTTATAGGAAAATATAGCTAAATTTTAGTTTCTCTCTTTACTTCGTAAGAAAAGTAAGTATTGTAATCGTGCGCCAGAAAATTTTCGACAGAAAAACTCTTCTTGCCGGTCCCCGGTAACGTAAAACTGAATACATCTTATTCTCCTTCTGAGCCTGTACTCAGAATCCATGATCTTGATACCGAAAAATCGATTCGCGGCAACACGTCTGTCTCTCCGTGTGTGGTCAAAGCTAGCACCTAAACCGTTCAGCCGATAAATTCACATTCCACGATCTATTAAAAAGGAAATCGAGGCCCTCGGAGTTTGAAACGGATATTTTGATTTTTGGGGGTACTTTATATGAAGCCACAACAATATTTTCAAACTTTTCTAAAATAAGGTCCGACATTTTTGGACTAAACTAAACTTGGATACTTGCAAGTTCGCTTGAGTATGGTACAGGTCTCTTTCAAGGAAATCCCTGATGTTACGAACATTGCCAAAGTTTAAATTGTTTCAGCGTCTTCTTGCAACTACAATATTGAAGAAAAATATTTTTTGTTATTTACGTCGGTAAACACGCGCTTAGCTTCTTAGAAACCAAGCATTTAAGCAACGCTTTAAGAGCGCATAGCAACGACCGTTAAAATGCTCGAGAGTCCATTAAAATATTTCAGCGATATCTCGGGTTTAGATTTTGCCAGTGCTCGTAAATCTTTGGGTTAATATGTCCCTTTCGTCCCACTTGTCCTCTTGTCCTTTTCGTCCTTTTTCGTCTATTTGTACTGATGTCTTATTATTCCCATTTGTCCCCGTTTATTTGCTCACTTGTCCATTTTATCCCTTGTCCCATTTTCTCCCTTGTCCCATTTTCCCCTTGTCCCATTCGGCTACTTTGTCCCATTTCGCCCCTTGTCCCATTTTGTCCCCTTGTCTCGTTTTGTGCCCTTTACACATTAGGTCCCCTTGTCACATTTGTCTCATTGTCCCATTTAGCCCCTTTCCCTATTGACCCATTTGTCCCCGTGGTCTAATTTGTTCCCGTTTCCCCATTGAGCCCTTCTCTCACCTTTTCCAATTTTGTTCCAATTGTCCTATTTTGTCCCATTGCCCTCTTCGTCATCCTTTCCCCGCTTTGTCCCACTAGTCCCCGTTTGTCCTTTTGGCCCTTCCGCGCACTGCCATCGTTATTTAAAAACGGTACCAAGACCCTGTACCAACAATCCTTGCAACAGAACATAGAGAGTAATGACAATTCGCAATTCATGAAAGTGTTAAATGCTTATTATGACTATCTAGAAGAACTAGAAATAACAAAAAACATTATATGTAATACGTCCTCTATTAGTGTTTAAGGACTAACTGAGACGGCTTGTTATATAAGTGTAGCGTCATGACGCTACCAACAGTTGGGCACGTGGCAGGTCCCAGGCTCGGACAATAGCAAGCTATGACGCACCAGGTTTTTCCCGGTGTGCGCGTCGCTTGGGTAGGCGATGGAGGCGGCGGGGAGCGTCGCTAGGGGGCTATTTAAGGGCCGAGCGAACAATAGACGTTCTTCTTTGTGTTCCTGGCTGCGAGGTGTTAGGTCGTTGCAGGTGGTGCTTTGGGCACGCGGCGCAAGGAGCCGGCCGTTCGGTCGTGACGAAGGAGACATGTAATTCGGTCTCAGGGCAAGTGGTGCTACGCACAGCGCACGTTAGTTAGGGGTAGCGGTGTGGTAGCCGTTCAAATATCATTTCTTGTAGTGGGGTCAATTTAGTTTGTTTATTGTACTACAGTGCTTTGATTGTTTTGTGACCACGGTCGAAGTTGGTAATAAATCAGCTGTGAGTACAACCCACTCTCGTCTGTGTGTTTATTACACC
>BLKR01015376.1:0-77937 GCA_011170035.1 Teleogryllus occipitalis
ATATACTACTTGAATTTTAAATTAAAAAAAACAGCTCCCATGTAATAAAATCTAATTTCAAGAATAAATAGCAATAAATTTTGGGCTCTTATTCATTATGTCCTTCATCAAGGAATAATACTTCCTGCCGCGACAACATGGAAACGATAATTTGAATAACTGTACTTCTCACTGAATTCTAGAAGTCGTGCACAGATAATGAAGTTACATTTATGTCCAGAAGCAAAACAAGGGGCCATCTCAGCATTTGCTCAATGGATCAGGGAAACTGGACGAAAAACCTGATCGAGATGGGGGTCATTGACCCAGAAGCTGCGATACAATACTTGTTACAGGTTGTTTATACACATTTACACCGTCCAAATGGTACATAATGCATTATGTATCACTTGTTAAAATTAATGTTACTTTTCTTGTGATGCTCAGTATAGTTTCTAATTGTATAGAAACGGTTATGCAGCAGAAACGATTTTACTAGGGATTTAAACTTTTCTGTCGAATTTAATCGTTTAATGTCATCTGGCAAAGTGTTGTAAAATAATGTACATGTATTGTATGCGAATTTTTTGTAATGAGCTGTAGATACTGTCACTTGATGAATATGATTTCTACGTCGAGTGTTATAGTAATAGACATCGGCATTTTCTGAAAATATATTCCCGCCCCTTGAAGCAAGTCATTTTTGACAAAAACCACTGATTCGTAAATCAACAGACAAGGTAATGGTAAAATTCCTAGATTAATGAAGAGATGCATACAAGAATCGCGTGGGTGGCACTTGGTTATTATTCGTACAATTCCTTTTTGTAATCTAAAAGTCTGGGAGCTGTAAGATGTATTTCCCCATAATTTTATGCCATATCTCAGGCGTGAATGAACATTCGCGAAATATACACAACGAGCAGTATGAAGGCTGACTGAATTTAAGTATTCTGAACGCGTAGTGCTGTGTATCACAGCATTTGTGCCCACGAGGTTCGGTGAGCTGGGCACACTGTACCGGTCAGTGTAGTTGCGGCCCACTGTGGCCGCTGCAGGGTTGCGCCGGGGGGCGCGGGCAGAGAAGGAATGAGCAGTACGGGAAGACGCCACCAGGAGCAGAGCAGGCGGCGGCGCTTTTCCGTGGGCACCGGACCGCGTCGGCAAGGCGGTCACCGGAGGGGCATTTCCCCTCGGTTCCCCTCCACGGAGGCGGGAAGTGAGAGACTCGCTCCGATGCCTCGGGGCGTATATATACGGCCCCGTACGGGGCGGTAGACACTGACATTTCGGAAGCAGTAATAGAGTGTCTAGTGACAGTAGTGAGTTCTGGTTGACGTGCGTGAGCTACGGTGTGTGATTCTTCTGGCGGACTGAAACTTGGCTTCGCGTAGGTAAATCTTCTGGAACTTTGGTTGTGACCTGGCTTGTATTTTGGATTGGATTTGGATTGTGGCTTGACTGTAATAAACTGATTGCAAAAGAACTGTTGATTCTTCTTGTACATAACACGTAGCATAATGAATTTAATTTTGTGTTCAATTCATTTGGATGTTCCATGATTCCATTGAATTCATTTGGATCATTCAAATGGACGTTCCATTTGAGGTTTCACTGAATTGAGAGACCCAAAAATTTTGTTGCCTTAACATCAGTCAATGGTACACCGTTCATTTTCAATGAAGCACAGAATTGTTTATTTGAAATGGAAAACTGCATTAAAACCGTTTTTGTTTCATTTACTATTAATTTGTTATTTCGGAACCAATTTGAAAATCTGATATTGTACTAATTACGGTATCTTTATTGCAAAGAATGTTCGTATCATCCGCAAAGAGAACTGTTCTTCAGTTTCGAATCGTCGAGGGCATATCGTTTACGTAAAGTAAGAACAGAATAGGGCCTAAAATCGATCCTTGAGGAACTCCACGTGCAATTGGCAGAGTCGGAAAGGTGTGTACATAATGTTCCATCATTCCAGTAAGGTATTTCTGAGATCGTTCTCTCTGAGATCGTTGTTTAAGGTACGAACTAACCAATCTACAGCAATAACACGGATTCCATATGAAGGTAATTTTGAAAGTAAAATGTCATGATCAATGACGTCTAAAGCTTTTGAGAGATTTCTAAATAATCCAATAAGTGCTTCGTTTTGATCCAATGATGAGGCGACATCTTTAAGAAAAGAAAATATGGCTGTTTCCATTGATTTTGATTTTCTAAATACATGTTGGCAATCTGAAAGCGCGTCGTGTTTACTGAGAAAGGTTTCTATTCGTACGTAAAAAAAGTCTAATATTTTTGAAAAACTGATAGAAGAGAAATGGGCCGATAATTTTTGTTGCCCTTTTTGAAGAGCGGCTTAATTTTAGCTGTTTTGGAAATATCTGGAAACGTTCCGGTGCATAAGGATGAATTAAATATGTGAGTTAACGGGTGTATAATGGCAAACGCACAGGTCTTTCACAAAGAATCCGGGAATTCATCTAAACCGAACGAATATTTATTTTTTAGTATACCGATTATTTTGAGAATTTCATAGGAAGAAGTTTCGGAAACGAATATCGTGTCTAAAATGTTGGGGGAAAAGTCTGATATTGAATTATGTGGCTGAAGACCTTTAGTGAGATCAGCAGCAATTCTCGAAAAGTATTGGTTAAAGAGACTAGCCACTGTTGCCGGATCGTTCACATTTATATCGTTATATTTTAAAACATTCTCTATAAGGTTTCTAGTTGATTTGGTCGTATTTTTTATTATATTCGAGGGGTAGCCAGGTCAGGGTAGTGCCAGTGTGTCATGGCTCCACCAACAAAAAGGAAGGGAAAACAAAATTCACCAGAAATGTGTGTATAAAATATTGTTTCTTCAAAATGTTCTTTATAGTAATTTATTTGAATGAGCGCTTAGTAATTCGATGCTCTATCAATACTCTCTTCAAACGCACAGGGCGCAATGCTATCCGTCAGCCTTCTCCTCAACCTCTGATCCACCTACGAATTGGCACCGTCTTTGCCCATTTAACGCTGTATAGAGATCGCTGTGTTGGTTTGTATGCGTCCCTTATGCACGAGACGGTGTCATAAGCGAAGTGGCTCAGTAGTACATGTTCTCTTCGATAGAGTGCACCAATGGCACTATCTTCATCGTGCAGACTATCTCGCGCACAGGATAATCCCGATGCCCTGGTATTTCGCATTTTTTTTAAAACAGATGGTTTTTGATCGATGCTTTATTAACATTGATGTTTTAATTTTAAACACTGATATAAATTACTTAAATTACTTATTATTATTATTATTAAATACTTATTATTTTAAACACTGATGATAAACACGATGTTTTGTTATCGATGTCGCATCACTAGAGAGTTTGTGCACGTTTTAGCGGGCAGCAATCGACTGCAATCTCAATCTTCTGCGCGTGCGAAGAAGGTAGTGCTTACAATTGCTTTAGCGTTTGAGGGTGCACAAACTGCCGACTAACTGGCACCAGTAAAATTCCGTACCAGCCGCCACTGATCACAATACAATTCAACGTCAAATGGAATTCACACCTAGAAGATATTAATTCAAAATTGAGCAAACTTAATTATGCTCTTAGAATAATAACAATAAACAGCACCATTGAAACAGTCCGAAAATGTACTTTCATATTACATATTACCATTATATATTCGTATTACCATTCTCAAATATGGAATAACAATCTGGGGCCAAGCACCAGAGGCTAAGTAAACATTCAAAATACAAAAGACAATCATTCGCAAATAACTAATATAAAAAGAACAGAGTCCTGTAAACATCACTTGAAAAAATTTAACATACTTTCCACTGCCTTGTATATTCATTTACTAAGTGTTCATATTTGTAAAAAAATATGATAAACAACGACAGATCTTACAAATATAACACAAGCTTACACTCGTACAACACAAGGCAAGCATGTAACCTTTACCAACCAATGTGCACAAGCACATTACACCGCCGGCCCGGTGACCGAGATCGCTAAGGCAGTAGTGTTGTAGTGATGTTGAACCGAAGAGTTGCAGGTTCGAGTCCCACCTCGTGCATGGTTGTATTTGTGTTCGTCCTTTCACCCTTTATCATCACCATTTCGTTTCATCTTCATAGTTACCATAACGTTAACTCCAATAGCGGTCGCTAATGACCTAGATGTTGATACGACCTTAAATAACAAAAAAAGCACATTAGACCAAAGGGAACATTACACCATTCTCTACAGGAATACAATTCTTCAACGAATTACCAATATACGTGAGAAACGTAACAGGATAACACAACTTCACGAATAAACTCAAACACTTCCTTGGGCAAAAACTTTTTTTTATATCGTTCAGGAATACCTCAATAACTAATATGTACAATGCGATTACAGGACTATGAGTAGAAATAGAAAAAAACTGGTCAAAACTTGCCTCCTCAACATTTCAAGATTTAAATATGGAATATACTAATGTCGTTAAATTATATGTAGTTGTTACCATAATTGATATCATGTACTATTATTATTATTATTATTATTATTATTATTATTATTATTATTATTATTATTATTATTATTATTATTATTATTATTATTATGAATGCACCGTTAGGGATAAAGATGGGCTATCCTTGGTGTGTGGAACCCTCCCCCACTAAAAAAAACCTCTCCTCTTGCGCCCATGGCTCTCTCCACAGAAACCATCGCTAGATATGGAGACATTCATGGAGAGAGAGGCGGTTAGCTGGGCTGTAACCGCAGCTAATTACGGGATCTTTCTTCTTACCTTTTCATCATGAAGGTGATGAACTCTTGTATTATGCTCCACTCTTTACATGATATAATAAAAGTTCCACCATGTTTAATGGGGTGATACCTACGTTCAAAGCTTCGTTAAGTTGTCTTCTCTGAGGATCCCATACTACGCATATGAATATAGTATGCATGGCAAAATTCACATTTGAGGTCAACTGCTCGTTTAAATCTAAGCAGATAAGATTTCAAGCAGCCGTGTCCTGAGAACACTTGTGAAAGGTACTATTTTACCTCCCCATGGCTTCTGCTAAACCACGGTTCGATAGTGGTATCATCGCGTGGATCCAACTTCCTTTGGTGTCGCTGTCTCACCTCACTTGCTATTGTGCCAGGGAAGAACTCCACGCCCTCTTCTTGATCTCCTCTTTCGTCCTGCGCAGAGGTCCATTACGAACGGGGTCAGATAGCTTCACTTCGTCGTAGATGGCTTTCTGTTCCCTCGCCAACAGGTCTACAGGAGGTACCTAGCCTGTTGTACTGTCAAAGACCGGGCAGTAGGCTGACATTATTCTCAGCGCCAACCTCCTTTGTACTTGCGTGTTCTTCGATCTCACGCAAGCTTAATCTAGTTTATCCGCCGACACTGGGGCTGCATACAACAGTTGGGAATGAACTGCACAAGAGATCATTCTACGTTTCGCCTCTCTTGAACCCCCACATTTGGCATTAATCTGGAGAGATCGGAGAATGTCTTCGCTGCCTTGTCCACCGTCTTGTTAATGTGCGGACCAATGCTGAATCTGTGGTCGATCTCGACTCCCAAATAGATTATTTGGCGACTCCAGTTGATATTCCCGTTCCCCAGTCGAATATTTGGGGAGCGGAATGCTCTCCGGTGCGTGATCAACATTGCTTCAGTTTTCTACACAGCCATATGTAGAAGTCTCCTGCCAAGCCACCTTTTTACCCTAAAAAGGGTTTCGTTCATTTTCATCTCTAGTAAGTCGATATCGTTGCTACGGCAGATAATGAGAGTATCATCTGCGTAGTCTATAAGCTGGGTGTCTGATGTGGTGTCAATTTGTAATAGATTATCATACATGACATTACATAATAGCGGGCACAGCCTCGAGCCTTGGAGTACACCACAAGTCACGTCGTCTTCGATTGAGGAGATCGAGTAAACTATTCTTCTCTCGTGAAGGTAATCTTTGATCATGCTCAGAAGGTATTCTGGGACATATTTGTCTACCAGCGCTTCAATGATGTCCCTCCATCAGGCAGAATTGAAGGCGTTGCTTATTGCTACGAGCGCACAGAATCCTTTCTTCTTCCCATGACCGCGCTTGGCGGCTTCTGCAATAGTGACCACCTTCAGTGAGGCATCCGTCGGCAAATCTCCCTTCCGGAAGTCGTATTGTCTTAGAGATAAATTTGCCCTTCGATGTTCCTCGAGTTCTAATAGAATTAGACCCTCAATTAGCTTGCCCATAGTATCCAATAGGCAAAGCGGTCTGGAAGAGGAAGTCTGATTTACGAGCTTATTACCCTTCCGGAGAAGAATGAGTTTCTGTTTCTTCCACCGCGCTGGAAATGTTCCATTCTTAAGGCAGCAGTAGAACATAGATAACTAGCATTCCGGGTACTGCTCTGTCACGATTTTCAGAACCTCGTTCGGGATCCCGTCGAAGACCGGCGCTTTCCCACATTTCATGATCGTTACTGCACTCCGCAGTTCTTCCAGCGTAAACAGATCTTTTCCGTCAAAGGAAAAGCCATTCGGTTTTGTTTTTCCCAGAGATTCCTAGTAGGGAAAAAGTTGCCTATTACATTCTTCACCCAGCGTGGGTCGTCTAATCCAGGTGTCTTACAGTCTGTCCTAAATTTTTTCTTCACTGTTTTGTAGGCCATGCCCCAAGGATCGTTTTCCACATCATCTAAAAGTTTCGTCCAACATTTGGATTTGCTTCTTTTAATTTCTCTCTTGAGGAGTTTTCGAGACTTCTTATACTGATCTCTAAGGAAGGGATTTGTCCTGGCTCTCGACGGTAATCTTCTCGCCTTGATGCAGCTCTTGCGGATCTCCGCAATTTCTGGCGTCCACCAGTAGACATGAAGCTTGTGCCTAGGGTCTCTGCGTCTGGGCATCGAAGCATCGCATGCAGCTACCACTGTATTTTCGATTTTCCTTGCTATTTACTCAGGGGATTCCGCGCTTCTTGTCCAGTCAATGCTCTTAGTTAGACTCCAGAGACTCCTTAGCCTTATCTACCTTTAACCTATTTATATTCAAGGCTCCCTTGTCTTTGTTACATCTTGCCACGTCCGGATGATACCTGTGATTTATAGCGATCGAAAATTGTATGAACAGATGGTCGCTAAGTGACTCGTCCTTATGTACTTCCCTATAGTAATATCCAGAATTGAGAAAGCATTCCCTCGTTTGAAGGAATACTTGTCACCGTTATTTGGGATAACTAGGTCGCTTCTTGCCACAAACTCGCAAACAATGGCTCCTCTCTTATCTGACCTAGACCCCCCCCCCGGCATTCTGGAGATTTACTATTGACGTCACCTCCCATTAGAGCTTCGCCTTTTGCTGACATTAGATTAGCTTCAAGCTCAACAATGTCCCTCTCAAATTTCTCGTTCTGGTCGCTTAGGGGGAAGTAACAGCAGTAAATTCTAACTCCATTTACTTCTACCCAGATGAACCTGAATTTCGTCCTCATGAATTCTTGTACCCTAAGCTTTTTATTTAAAATAATTATTCCTGCTCTTCTTGAGGAATCTTGGTACCAAGTGGCCTCATCGTACGGTACTGTTCGCTGACTAGTAGCAGGTCAGCTTTCCTTTCTGTAGTGATCTGGGTTAAGAGGTCTTGCGCTTGCTTACACTTCCTCAGATTAATTTGTATACCCCTGAGCATTTTCGGTCTTGCGTTTTCTAGACGCCGAGGCGTTTAGAAAATGCAACGCGCCTCGATGAATTAGGCACATCTGTTACCTCCTAGAAGATGGCCATCGCTCAGGTTTTTCTCCTCGCAGAGGATGCAATGTATTTCACCTCTGCAGTCCTTTGCAATATGTCCAGCCTTGCCACATTTATAGCACGTTTTACTTCTATCAGAACCAGATCACATGGATATAATATGTCCGTACTCAAGGCACCTGAAGTATCTCAATAGCTGCCGCTTCTCCCTGTCCCGACATTTAACCCATCTGATTTTTATTTTCTCCTTCGTCACCAGTTTGCGGGCAAACTCTGATGGCAGAAGGATTGTCTCCATCTGTACCTTGCCGTATCCCTTCCTCAATTGGCTTGAGCCAGCGATCGGTTCTCTCTCTCTCTGTATTCCCAAATTCTGGGCGACTACCTCCACAACTTCTTCGACTACCACTGTTTCGTTGATGTCCTGGATTTCCACAAACTGTTTTGGTGAAAGTATACTTACTTTGCCTTGAGTGCCTATAGCCTTTTCTAGAGCCTCATTTGGTGAGACTACGTTGCTACTCTTGCCTAGAACAATTAGTAGCTCTTTCGTCTGGGTCCTGCGGATAGACAGGATCCCCGCACCGAGTATTTTAGGATCTACATCCTTCATTTTCTTAATAATGTCGGCGTAGGATTCCCTTTCATTGGCCGCCACTTTAATAGCCTGATTCAGTGGGCGGCTTCCTTGGGTTTAGCTCTCCACTTCTTCGTATTTTTTTCTAGTGTTCCTTCGGAACCAACCATTCCTCCGTAGCTTCGCTTGCTCTTTCTGCTACAATTTCTTCTTCATACTTCTGTCTGAAATTTTCAACAGGAGGGCAAGAAGCCTTATCCTTCTTCCTCTCCTGCAGGGTGAGGTCCTTACACTTTTCAGCCCCAGTATCGCTTGTCGCGCACTTCCGTCTTTGCTCTTCACCTGCCAGCAGATGTTGCCAGTCCTCACCTCGTTCTTCTGCCATAGCTTGACATTTGTTCTTCATCATGCCAATTTCTTCTATGATTTTAGACAGTGACTCTTGCACTGTTGGGGGATTATTCCTTAACAAATTGCCCCCAACTACACTCAGATTACAGGTCAGACTTTCTATTAGCTTCATCTGGGCATTTCGGTGTATCCTTCTCCAGGCATTTTTACCCTTCTGCCAGGGACCTTTGATATCCAACCCTACCCGGGTCAGGCTGGGGTAAGGTTTAAAAGGGAGGAAAGTCGTTTGGAAGGTGTTAGGGTAGGGGTATTGAAGAGTAGAGAGAATAAGAAATTTGAAAGACACGCCCGAGCTCTCGAACCCTAATAGCGTCGGGATCGAGTTGGCTAAGAGAGGCACAATAAGACAGTAACCAGAGTATCAAGCACAAGTAAGTGGAAGACATGATTATTATTGTTGTTATTATTATTATTATTATTATTATTATTATTATTATTATTATTACTTGGAGAGCCTATTTCCTGATGGTTGTAGAACAATTTTAGGTCAAAAAAGGGGAAAACCAGGGTTTGAACGTAATAAAGAATGAAAGTAAAAATTATGTAAGAAATTATCTAAGACTTCAGGGCTCCTTTCAACACTGGCGGGTGCCACGATCTCTCTGGCCCCCCTTTGTACATCTCAGTGATTATTTTTAATAAGTTCAAAAAAAAATTAATCTTTGCAGTTTTTGAAAATTGAAAGGTTTCAATAAAAAGCGGACCTGCACCATTTTTATACACCTACATTCCTATATTTGAGAAAAAAATTGAAGCTGTTTGAGAAAATTTTGAAAATGTTGTATGAGCTTCATGTAAAATGTCCAAAAAGATATCCGTTTCAAATTCGAGGGGCTGCAACATCAGCCAAATCAATTAGGAAATACCAGTTTTTGTGAAAATCCTGTGTAAGGTTTAGGTGCTAGTGTTATTCACATGCATTGGACATAAAAATAAAATAAAACCACTTTTCCATTGTCAGGAACCCACAAAACGTGGAATCTGACTTACTATATATTCATAAAAGTAATCGACTAGACGTAAGTGTCAAAAAAATAATATTTTTCAGTATCAGGTAACCCAAAAACCTGTGAAAAATCGGCGCCCTTCCATGCATATTTTTCTGCTTCATTGAAGTAGATAGGAGAAAGTAAAAACCATTTTTTTCTTCTGTATCAGGGCCCCACAAAATGTATTTCCAGAAAAATCCAGACAGCCATTTTTTGCAGCAATACACAAGTTCCTCTACACCACATTTATGATAATGTAAATGTATGTAGGTCTTAACTGAAATTACAACCTCCCACGCAATTATCTGGCTCCGTCTACGCCAAGTGGCCTGTAACACATCCCTTGGCATGGGCCAGAGACCCCATCAGTGCAGACCTCACACTCTCTTCTTCCTTTGCCAATGACGGTAAGAGTGGGCCAGTGGCAGATCAAGGGGGGACCCAGTAAGGCCATGCCCCCCTCCCAGAAAAAAGTCCTAGAGAAAATGTTTGTTTTCTTTTTTAATTAACAAAATTTATTTAAATATTTGTTGGTATTAGAATTATGTAATTATTTAAAAATAATATTGTATAGTATCATACATACACTACAAAAATATACAATGTAATAACAAATAAGTTTATTATTTAACAAAAATCTATGATCCACCCCCCCAAATTATTGGCTAGATCTGCCCCTGGAGTGGGCCGAGTACACCACCCTTTGGGTCTTACATAATAAATTCAGTAATTCAATTAGTTATTTGACAGAAAAACACAGACGATAAAAAGGTGATTAAATACAAAAGTATGCTTAAGTGATGTTGAAAAGAAAAGATTGTTATGGTATGGCTATTTACTAAGGATGGTTTCAGAAAGACTGTCCAAAAAGGTTTACAACTGGATGCCAGCAAGAAAGAAGAAAAGAGATTGGCCAAGAGTGAAATGGAAGGATGGTGTAACAGAGGCTTCTATTCCATATTAGTTACCTCCAATCTTCATATTACTTGTTTCCACTGTTTCTATAATTGAAAATAAAATTGCAAATCCATATTCAACACTTTTGAAACTTTGTGATTTTATAAGTTAACGTATTTAAATATTGCAGGATTAATTATTTCCTCAATGATTATTCACATACTAAAATACTTACTAATACACAATGCAACTAAACTAAAAGGTTTTCAAAACTTTTGCAAAAATTAATTGCAATTTGCAAAATGCCCAATCTATTATCTTTTATGGTTTAACATCTGTGTACAAAAATAAATCTACTCTCCCAGGTGATAAAAGGCGCCTGCACTTTCATTTCCCACAACATTAATTTCTTATACACTGCGATTTTTTCATTACAACTTATTTCTTACTCATTTGTTACCTCTTCACTTAACACTATTTCTAGTTTAAGCAGTAAATCAATAATATTAATTTCAAGATTCAGTTCACTTTTAACATTCTACAGCTTTTAGTTTCATAGTCCCACTACATAGGGATAGCTGTTCCTTGCTATACTGTGATAGTATCAATATCATCTATAGTAGTTAAAAAAACTTAAACTTATACTGATCAATAGTTTTTACTTTCCTCACTCTTACTTCGTAAGAAGAGAAAGTATTGTAATCATATGCTGGAAAATAAAAAAATTTGCACAGTAAAGCTGTTTATGCTGGCCCTAGTAACAAAAAAGTGGATAAATCTTGTTCCTATGTGTATAGTAAATTACTTCCTCTGACATGTGTAATAAGAATCTGTGTTCTGTGGGTCCTTGATACCAAAATATCAATTGACGGCAATACATGTCTGTCTGTTTGAGGTTAATGCTAGCACAAAAACCTACCAGCCTATTTTCTCTGATATTGATATTCCTTAATCGATTTAAAGGAAATCCAGGCCCTCTGAGTTTTAAGTGGATATTGTGACTTTTTAAGGGTACTTCACATGATGCTTCAACTTTTTCAAAATTTGCTCACAAATGGCTCCAAATTTTTGGATTAAACTTTGTCCTCGGATAGTGCAAAGGACGTGTAAAAGAATGGTCGAGGTCTCATTTTTGTCGAAACACTTGATTTTTCGAAAACTGCGAAAGTTCGAAAATTTGTTGGTGCTTTGCTACAACTACAATATTGAAGATACAGTGTATACTGTCGTAGCACTGCTAATTATTTGTTGGGATGGTTCCAGCCAAAAAGAAGCTTGTACCAATTTAATGTTCCTTTTTATTGTATCATGTCAATAACAAGACTTTTTATACATATTATATAAAAAATGTCATAAATATAAAGTATTTTCATCTCTATATAAATATATTCACATTTACAGTATTTTTTTTTCTATTATACATTGGTAAATATTAACATACAATTGAACATAATTATTACCACAGTAAACATTAATTGGAAACTTGCATATCTACAGAATCTTCATAATTTGGCATATCTGGTATACCTAGAACCACAAATCACCAGTAACGTCATCATCTTCCACTTCAGTCTTTGGTTCAAGTGGAGCAACAGAACTTTGAGGAGCTCCACCAGCATTCGCATTCTCATCCTCTGATTCACTCACTTCCAAATCATCTGTTATCTTTTCAGTTTTAATTTGCACCATTTCTGCCCTTTGTTGAGGCAGATCATGAATAAGGAAGTCAGATGGGTCATAATTGGGATCTACATCCATGCTTTCTTCTGCAACAACAAACATTAACTTTTATCAGAAAAGTCCACTTCTCATTAAAATAAAGAGAACAATAACAACAACAACAACAACAACAACAACAATAATAATAATAATAATAATAATAACAACAACTTAGGAACTTGAAAAAGAGAATGAAAATCGATCATATGGAATGATATTAATCCATAGCTAATCCAGTTGTTTTAATAGATCTGTACAAATAGCAAAAGAGGCCTAGAACGGAGACTTTCTCATGTTATTTGTAATTATTACTATGCAAAACCAGTAGTGACTTGAGGCTTCATGAAGTGAGGATGCCAAAAATTTGTACTAGCAAATATTTTTACGCAACACATAAATCTAATGGTATCTTCTGCAAAGTTTTAACATGCAGCATGCAACATGTTTTCTTTTTTGAAGTTATGTTAAAAATGAACATGGATAAAAAGTTTGCTTGTCGTGGTACTTGAACCACCATGCTATCTATTAGAAGTCCAGGACATTACCACCACAACTATCAACAATACAACATAGCATACTTATTGAGAACAGAAAGAAAGAAATATTTACACTCAAAAACTTTTGAAAGTTCAAGAAGCTTCTTAGAGACCATAACTTTGAAAACACAGATCATTAATAAAAATTATTTATAAAGAAGAAAATATAGAACATTAAAATATATTTCACAGACTATGAAGAGTATAGTTTTCATAACAGCATTACCATGTTCTTGACCATGTTCTTGAGGTACTTCTGAAGTTTGAGGTAAGTAGCTCATATTCCCAAGTTGCACCATAGCCTCTGCTGCTTGTTGGCTGTCATCATCAGGCATTGGTTCACCATCAGACAGAGGCATATCCTCAATTTCTTCTTCACTTGAGAACTGTAAATCTAAATAAATACAGATAATGGTAATTATTCAGAAAGTGCAAACTGTATTTTTGAAAATTGCAATCAAAACATTAACACTACAAAACTACAATATAGATGTTAAGATTTTTCCTCTTAATATTTTTAAAACTAAATCCTGAAACAATGTAAATGAAAATCTCTGAATTTTTGAAAGTTACAAATGCAATTGTTCAACATTTTTTTGCAGTGTCCGAAAGTTTTGCTGTGAGCCTTGTAGTGTAGCGGTAACGTGAATGTTATGCTGGCTAAGAACCTGTGTCTGAATCTGATTGTTTAAAAAAAATTTTCTAGTTCATGTAACAACACAGTGTAGCCATTACAAATAATGCAAGAAGCATAGTGCCATTAGTTTTTGTGTAATTGTAGCAATTGTATTTACTGGAAAATAAGTGTTCCATTAACAGCTTTTCATTTTCATGATCTTGAACCCACACTTTTAGATCAGGGTCTGTATGAAGTTTATCCTTGTTTTTAAATTCAAGTTATAATCATGTAAATGGTCATCAATCATTAGAGATATTTTGTAAAGAGCTGTAAAGGGTTAATTCTGGAGTGTCCTCAAAAAGTGAAATGAATTGTTTTAAATTTACTGTCTGATTTGTTTAACAAATGTTTAAAAGAAATTTGCCACCTTCCGTACGACAACTGTTGTATTGAATTCTATGCAAATTTGTTTCCAATATTTTTCTTTCTTTCAATTACATATGTTCAATTTCTCTCCTTTAATAAGCTAAAATAAAAATATATCTTTTTATTGCAATCACAGGAAAAACATTTTAATGTTAGGAATTTTTCACCAATCACATTCAATCTTTTAGATAATGATTTTAATGTTTTTTGGCGGAAAGGTCTCCCTGCTATTTAACTCATTTTGGTGAAATTTTGACTTAACCACTTATTCACTACACATACAGATACAAGCACTTGTAAATCTCATTCCCACTATGGGATATTTCCTAATAAAGTGATAATAACTGCTCAGCAATGAAAAAGAATTTAGACAATGTTTAATACAAAACTGCAAATGTACAAATAAGTGATAAAGAAATGTTTGTTGCCATCTGTTTTTGGGGAGTCAAAATGACTATTGCAAACACACATTGTTCTGTTATAGATTACTTCAATATTTATTTTTAATGTTTTTTGTGCACTTTAAATAACATTATTTTGTAATTGTCAAACTTTCGTAATTTTGTTATTGTGATTATTTTATCGAAGGGAATATTCTGTGAAGAAATAAATATATTTAGTTCAGAAGCCTACATTACCAAATTGTATATTTCACTCAGAAATTAGAAAGAAAAAACTCATAGGAAATTTCATTGGGCATCGGAGGCCCCATTTTTGTAAAAGTATTGATTCACCTTTTTATTGGTGGATTAAGATGTTTCAAACTCTCTGTTATTTTAGTGTAATGGCCACCATCTTTGTAACTAGCAGAATAGTAATTTTATCATTAATTTCTGATAACAGTTAATGAATAAAATTTCACAATGTCTACAAAAATATTAGAGAATTTTAAGATCTAAATAGAGGACTCTAACAATTCTTACCTTCTTCAAGAACATCCTTCTTTATCTTTCGCATACCAGCAGATTCCATATCACCTTCAACATCAACAAACTGGGAGGGGGAAAAAAAATCAATTAATTGCAATAATTTGAATCTGAACTAAACAATAAAAATTTGATTAATGGTAATGTTGTTATAGTGTTCATACCACTGCAACTGACAGACCCTTTCATAAATTGTTAATATTAAGTTATACATTTTTAATTTATATTTTCTCTATACCTTTTAAAAATTAAATCGAAGGGCTTGGGATCAGACAGTTCTGTGTCATACTTTAGTAAAAATTGAGATATTACCCAATTGATTATACTACACAGCCCACAGCCTTCCAGTTTGTGTCTCTGTATTAAATTTTGACAACAAATGAATCGGTGATTTGAAAAGGGAAATAAGTCCTTGTTCCGTAGTACTGACAAAAACAAAAAACTAAATAACATCCACAGTTAGCATCTAGGACATTTATATTCTATACAAAAGTTATAGAAATAGTTGTTAGTGATTGCTTTGGCTACTCTCTAACTTCAAAGTAGCATTTCTGGGATGTACAGAACAACTGCTTTTATACCTTGGACTTATTTCCTTTATAAAATAATTAAGAAAAATAAAAAAACAATTTTTTTTCACTTCTTTATTTTTGGACTTATAAAACAATATTATCATAGAATAAATATATAAAGATATGAATTAACATATTGTGCTATATGGACATTAAAAATACTCTTACTCATCATCATGGTGTTTAGGCTACACAGCCTGTTTAATTATTTATGCAGTTATTAATGCTGGTAGTTAGTTTTCTAGGTGTTCCAGCTGTTGCCACTTCTTTCATGGCCTTCAAACGTCTCTGTTCCCTGATGTTTTATATTTCCATATTAGTTTTGGCCATCCGTTGTTGAACATTCTTAAGTGATCTTGCCATTTTCTTTGAGAGTTTTTTGTTTCCTCTATTAAGTCTTTAGTTTTTAGTTTCTTTCTAATGTGTTTGTTTCTCAGTCTGTCCCTTTTTGTAACTCCTACAAGGTGGCTCAGGAATCTCATATGTACTGCTTGTATTTTTTGTTCGTCTCTCTCTTTTATTGTCCATGTCTCAGAGCCATACATAGCTATAGGTTTAGCCATAATATTGTGAATTTTTAGTTTTGTTTTTGCATCCATGTCTCTGCCAAAATGTCGTTGAATTGTTCCACAGATTCTGTTGTATTTATACAATTTATTTTCTAAATCCTCCTGGGTGTGGTTACATACACTTTTGATATTTCCAAGATATGAAAATTTGTTTACATGTTCCACTATTTCTCCATTTATTACATATTTGGCACTCTTCTGTTTTCTGCCTTGCATTACCATAATTTTTGTATTTTGAACTGATATTTTCATAGAATATTTTTGGACCTCTTTTGTCAGTTCAAAAACTGCTCTTTGTAGATCATCTTCAAAGTCTCTAATGATTCTTTGATCATCAGCGTATAAGATTGTAACTATCTTTCTGTCTTTCCTGATTTGGATACCTTGTGTAATTT
The DNA here is from genome assembly GCA_011170035.1 of Teleogryllus occipitalis. Lineage (NCBI taxonomy): Eukaryota > Metazoa > Arthropoda > Insecta > Orthoptera > Gryllidae > Teleogryllus > Teleogryllus occipitalis. The sequence continues at coordinate 16,368 of BLKR01015376.1, forward strand.
TCTTCCTCCAATTTCTCATTAGGTGGTTGATATATATGTTGAAGAGAGTAGGCGACAGACTACATCCCTGTCTTAGTTCGGGCTGTTCAGGTGATGCCGCGTCGAAGGCTGAGGTGCCAACGTTTCGACTGACATATCATGGTCCTCTTCAGGGCTGTACTGCCTGAAGAGGACCACAATATGTCGGTCGAAACATCGGCACCTCAGTCTTCGACGCGACATCAGCCGGACAGCCCAGATCATGACCCTGGCGCGGAAGCCTACAATACCATTTATTCCTGTCTGTATGTCTATTATTTATTCATGTAATGTATGTCTCACATTATTTTAATATGAGAGTTTTCATATAAACTCTGGATCGCATTGAGTAAGTGATTTGGAATTTTCTCCTCGTTCAGTATTTCCCAGAGTTTCTGTTTACTCTGTTGTATGCCTTTTCGTAATCTATGAATATTGTAAAAGTTGGTAGGTTTCTGTTTCTTCTTTTGTGTATTATCATCTGTAATGTGAAGATTGCATCTTTAGTGCTCCTTCCCTTTCAGAACCCACACTGTTCTTCTCCCATGAAATTCTCAGCTATTAGATTGAGTCTGTTTCTCAACATGTTTGCATAAAGTTTTGATGCTGTTAATAATAGTGTGATGCCCCTATAGTTATCACAGCTCTTCCTTGAGCCCTTTTTGTGAATATTCATGACCAAACCCTCTTGCCATTCTATTGGTATTTTCCTCTCTTGCCATACTTTGTTAAAAAGTACTAGTAATGTTTCTTTTAGTTCATTTCCTCCTTATTTTATAAGTTCTGGGTTGCTTTCATATTACCCAAGGGCTTTTCCTATTTTTTGATTTCTTTAATACCATCTCTAATTCTTCACTATTCAAGGGGGTGTCCATATCATCACTGTCTACACTCTCATCTATTTCTTCTATCTCTTTGTTTGTTCTAGGAACTAGATTGTTTCATAGTGTGGAGTAGTGTTTCATCCAGTTCTCTTCAGTCTAGTATAATTTTGCCTTTCACATTCATGTGCAGTGTTTACAAAATTTTGAATCCCATTCATTGGGGGTCAGAGATGTCACTTTCCATGCTTTTGATAAATTTTCTCCAGTCTTCTCGTCTGTATATTCTGCTTATACATCTTACTTTAGCTCTTAGTTTTATAGATTCAATGTAATGTTTCACTGTTCTTTTCTGAAGTTTAGATGTATATGCTTGTTTCTTTTGATTTATTATCTCTTTCAAGTCATTGTCCCATGTTCTCAACCATTTTATTTTCTTGAATGGTTTGTAACTTACACTCTCTTATGCTTCAAGCATTGCTTGTTTAAGTGAGGTCCAAAATGTTTCGATATTTCGTTTCCGTACCATTTGTAATTTTCCTCGTAATTATTTTTCATATAGTGTACTGATGCTTTCATCTTCTAGGACTTATACCTTGAGTTTACCTGGTGAAATATTCTTATTTTTCTAGGTTTTTGTGTACTGTGTGTTTAATTTAATTTTGTTTTCTACCAAATACTCTTACAAAATTAATAATATCAGCATCTACTCATCACCGATTTCCACTTGAGTCTGTGGCTATCTCAAAACTTTCTGGTAGAAGCGGAGATATTCATGTGGGATGTATTTTAATATTTTTTTTACATTGGTTATTTTCTTTCAGTTGATTGGGGAATTGGATAAACAGCTGAGATATAAACTTTCTTGAAAGGCACATCTGAATGTGCCTTCCCTTTTGCCAACAAGAATGAGTACCTGATAAGCTCATCAGTATACGTACTCCTGCACCACAAGGTAACCAAAATATTCTTTATCATATGTTAATTGCTTTACTTGGAAAGTGTCACATCAGGCTCACAATAAGAACTACCAGGAGAAGCAAAAGACTTATTTGTCTTCTTAAAATAGTTCAACCATCATGTTTTGAAGTCTATGATGTCCTCAGAATCTATTACTGTTGTCATGAAGCATTTAGGTGTTTCTAGTTGATAATACTAGTTCTGTGTGAGCACCAGAAACTAGTCCTGGACTTCTTTCTCTTTTCCAGACATTAGAATTTTTAGTTGGCAATAGAACACAAGCTGGGCAAGTTTACACTTTTTTACACTGATCTATAGCTTGAAGGATAACAAAGAAAATGTGTATCTCAATTGTTTTTACAAAAAAAGTGTACTAATTTTCTTTTTAAAATCACTAATTTAAATGACAAGGTAATACAGAAAAGTCTGATGTAGATTCCTCACAGTTATACTTATGTTGTACACACATTTTGCCTTATAACTCAATTTCAACCTGAAGTAGCATACAATCACCTGTTCCCAAGATTTTCAAATAATACCTGGAAGTTTACATACAACATATCGTATTTACATGAAGAGAAAAAAGAAAACAATAAAATGGACAATGAACTTAGTTATAAAATGTTTAGATTTTAATTTTGTATCTTTGCTCAATTTGCCATATTGTTCACTGACTCCAAATTCAATCACAATTTAATCAAATACTCTGAACTAATGAGGGAACTGGACAATGTCCACAAAGACCAAACATGAACACACGTGAGGTCATGGTGCTTATGTTTTGTATTCTTAGATGTTAATATATACGAAAATACAGGATTTTGATAAATAAGCATTTTATAAGAAGAAAAAAAGAGTCAAGCAATACTCCTTTGGATTGAATTGCATTTGATGGTGACTCACAAGAAATATAAATGAAAAATGGGAATCTGTAATCTCCGAATTACTAAACAGGTGCAAACACACATTGTTTTTAATTTTCATAAATTCAGGGAATAGATGCAGGGAAACATCTATTAATAATTATAAAATTAAATTTACACTTTATGTCATACCTCTCTAAGATCCGGCTCTGCAATTGTGTAATTCTCCTCTTCACCTCCGCCCCATGTCCCTAGAGAGTCCACTTCAGCCTGTTCAAGAGCACGTTCCTGAACTAAACTGATATTTTTCTCTAACTGTGTCAATTGGTCTCTATATTCCTCTAATGTTGCACGACATACCCTCACTAAAGCTTCTGCTTTGTGAGTATAGGTTGAATCTTTTCCATTATACAAAATGCAATTTTGTAGAATTCGCTCAATGTCTGCCAAGAATTCATCGCGATTGTGGTACTTGTGAGCTACAAAAGAAATTTATTTGTTAATAACATTTTCAAAGATTCCTCACTTTTCAAAGAAAATAAAAAACTTAAAATATTTTGTGAAAAATGTTTATAAGTAATACTGGCCAATTACTGACATGGGGTTGAAATGCTAACAGCTTAACAGAATTACATGTTTACATGCTTGAAAATTTGACTAAAATGATGAAAAATATAAAATATTCAGAGGCTAGTTCTAAAGTATATTTAAATCTTACAGATTAAAGACATGCAACCACCTAATTTTAATTACAACATTCAGTAGGCACTTTTACATAGTAAAAATAGCAGTTATCATTATGCTAATCACAGAAGTAATCGAAAATGATTTGTGAATACTAAGAAAATGTCTGATTTTAATTGTCAAGAAAGGATTTATTTAGCAAGTATTTTGAAATTTCAGACTCATTAAAAAAATAAATTAAAAAATTACAACTAAGTGAAGTCGAAGGCTAAGAGGCCATGTTGAATGAAGGCTGTGATGTTTTAAAATTCAATTGACATCACATCCTTCGAAGTGGCATCACCTGGACAGCCAAGAACACTCGCAAATTACAACTGTTTGTAAACTTTTAATCAAAATAACAAAAAATAAGGGTTATGAGTAGTATTGTAAAATCACTTTGTGATATACACAAATTCACTTACACAACTTAAGGATGCAGTTTCACCCTAGGTTCAAATGTGCCTGTACTGTTTACATGAACTGTCTAATACTAACAATAAGACATATAAGATAATATTACAAATTATGAACAAAACATACCAGCAACTTTCTTAGCTACTGTTTCCAAATCCATAGGCTCTTTAACAATATTATAGTAATCTTTTACATTTTTCTTATTGACTGGTTTGAGGAAAGGCCATGATTCTGACATTCCTTTCAATTTATTGTTAACTACATTGTCCAAAATGAAAGTGAGAGCAACTTGATCATCATCATCTAGTAAAGGATTAATGGCTTTTTCCAGGCGCATTAGTCGTTCCTCTTTTTCACCAAGGCGTTCCACGCACAGACTCAACATGCGTTTTGCAGCAACAGTAAGAGAACTCTTGGCACCTACAATCACATAAGTTGAAAGTTAACAACCTATGTATAATTAGCTTGTAAAATATTGTGCTGTAATAAATAAAACAAAAAACACATTTATCTCTTATGAAAGGTATTTGCAAACTTAAATATTGAAAGGGCCTAGAAAGCCTATGTGAGACCAACATTAGAGTATGCCAATATTATTTGGTGTCTGTTAAAAAGTCTTCAAACTGACAGAAAAAACACAAATGGTGCAGTTGAAAATCCCAAAAGAGTTACAATGTTATGAGTATTGAGAATGATCAGGGTGGTCACAAATCTGGCTTTTTGGAATTCCAGTTTTTTCCTGGTTTTAGAGGTCTGAGAATATAAATTTATCAGGTTCTGTTTTGCACATTACAACACGTTTTCTGTTCATTACTTAACTGTACTATGATAATCACACACTTTTCTCTCGCAACAGAGTACTAGAGTGTAGAACTTTGTACAAAATCAAGCTTCAATGAAAATTCAGATTTTTTTGTTTTGCTAGGAAGCATACTTTAATAATTAATATTCTGAGTCCTGAAATGTTTAAGAAAGTATGTTTTTCACCCAAAAACTTGATCTCGGAACTGACAGTACCACCACAGGGCTTGAAGTAGGGGAAAAGCAGGTACAGTGAAACAGTGAGACATTAAGCATTGATTGGATAATTTGGGTTTGATGGGTAGCACCTAATATGTATCTTTTAGATATTTGTGCAACTAAAGAGTAAAGTCTTTACTTCCTACGTTGCTGTTTCAAAACTGCTGCTAAATTTCAGTAAAAAAATATTACTTTCTGTAGAGGTAAACAAAGTACATTTTTACGGTTGCTTTCTCAGTGTGACATGAAATATTGGCCGAATTGAATTACATAAACTAAAAGTTTGTAATTTCAACAACATAATGCTGATTTAGATTTGAAGATTACAACCAATTATGAATGCAGAAAGTCAGTTTGAAATTATACCTATATTTGGGAACATTGAGACATTAATAATGGAGGAACACTGAGACATGTCTCACTGATCTCAATTAACATATTATTTGTGAATCGTTTCTTAAACCAGGTTTCCAGAATTCATAAACTATAAAACATATTTTTAAAATAGATATGTCTAATTGATTAATCTAAGATTTATATTATTTTAAGGCATATTTCCCTTCAACCACCACGTTTTCAATGAGGAGGATTTCCTTCCACCATCTGCCACTGATAGACCAACCTTGAGTCATTGGAATATGCAGTTATATTTTATAGGAGAAGTTTGAAGCTAGAGAACAAATTTGTTATGCTTGTTATTCCTGACTCTTTTTTCATTGATAAAGAATGGATAAAAATGCTTTTGCCTAACTCTGGGAAGACAAAAAGACAACAATCTGCTATTTCATTTCCTATAGATTTTGCTTCTTATGATGTTTGCTAGGATTTATGATGTCTCATTGTCGCCACTAGTGCTGTCTCACTGATCCTACCATCAGATTCTGAAGGGTACAGTGAGACAATTTCATTTTCAATTTTTTATTCATCAAGAATTGATTGTTTGGTAAATCAGTTATGTTGTCACTTATGTATGACATGTATTGCACAAAATATTTTTGACAAGATATATTTTTTTCAATGTCTAATTTGTTATCCATTTTTGCATCTCGTTGTTCCTACTTTTCCCCTACCATACTCCTTACATTGGTTTCAGAAAAATGACAGTCTTCTTATTCTTTTTTTTCAAAACATCCATCTGTGTGTGAACAATGCTAATGCCTATACAATTCATAGAATTTTTGGCAAAAAGAATATTTCCTAATTGATCCAGTCTGACTTGAAACCCTAGTATTTCTTCACATAAAGGCCCTGGTTCTTTTTTTAAAAGTTTTCTGAAAATTGCTCCAAATTCTTTCTTTAAATTGTAAAATATATACTAAATTACACTTATAAAGATGGTAGAGATTCAATTTTTAGTGTATACTCTGAAAAATCGAAAAACACGAAAGTTCAACATTTTTTGATCCACCTCTTACAACTACATTGTTATAGATAGAAATTTTTTTGCCTTAAATGAAATTTGTTCTTCACAATTACTTCTTTAAATAATGTCACAGACATTTAAAAAAAATATTTCATTGTTATATAAATGTTAAATTAACATTGTTATATAAAAAATCTCTGAAAATCGAAATTTGTTAACGCATGTCCAATAGATTTGGTTGCAAATATTACCCAAATAAAAACATATTAGGTACATAAATTTATCTTTGATTTGTAGGCAAAAGTTTATTGAACACAATGCCTTTTTGTTTAAAATGCTAGCACAACCTAGTGCTGAGTAATAAAAAAACTGTAAGTGTCTACAAACGCAAAACTTGGCACGCAGCTTAAAACAAAAACGGCTGCCATTTGGGAACAACTTATAACAAACATTTTTTTAAATGTTTTTGAACAACTAAAACTTAAAATTAAAAATCAAAACTTTTATCGCAAATGCTGCTCATCTGCATGCCATTTCTTCAATGCTTTACTAAATGTAATTCTTTCAATGCGACATTCTATCTACAGATGAAAGAAGTGGAATAAACATTTGAAAGAACAAGTATTGGTCACCCAGGTAAGGGTGCTTTTCCCGGCACACTCAGGAGAAAGGTGGTTGAGAGAACAAGCCCTTCCCCCACTATTTGAGGTAATTCCTCTGTAATTCATATGAAAGAAAAGTTGGTAACATTTCATGTCAATCCCAGTACCTAGCACAGAGAGCGTTGTGTGTAAGGATTGACAGAGTACCAGGAATCATTTGAAGAGTAACAGAATTTATGGATAAAGGGTAGAAGAAAAGGTATGGACACTTGCTCGTATGTAAAAAGTTCTGAAACAAAACAGTACATATAAAAATACATCCTGATGCCCAAATCTTCTTATTGGACCTCTCCCAACAAGTTTTTTAGTCCTTTAATGAATATTAATAACAAAACTAAATAAGGAAATAACGTTTCTTACCCAATGCAAGGAAATTCCTATCATTTCATTTCAGCAATGAAAAGAAACTGACCCCAGCGATCTGTTCATTCAGTAATGAAACTAAATTCATGCATGCTTTCATTTCATTACTTGGAAACTACCTCTCAAATCATGGGTAAAGAATACGATGTCGTCAATCTCCACATGTTCATTTTCTTTGTGCTCTCTGTCAATTCAGATACTGGCACTATTAATCTTCAAGAAGGCTATAAACTCAGATAGCTTTGACTGCGCTCATCTACAAAATAAGTTAAATTTCCCTTTGAGTATCACGGACGTGATAACATTGTCATTTTGATTGGAAAAATAGCAAAGTGGTACTGCCAATGTCATAAAAAAGGTGCAGCACTAATCGAATCTCACAGACTGAGTTCCCAGTGAAACATTCATTCCACAAGTATCTCGTCCATGCATGTCCCACCCATAGGCAACCACATAGGTACTCTGAGGTGCAGGCTACTCTACCCATGTTGCGCCTATACATGCAGTTTTGTTTCAAGTTGTAATGCGCGAGTCAAGAACTTCGCAATCTTCAAGCATATAAGATACTTATGTTGCACTTCGCATACATACTTCGATTTCAATACTCGCCATTATCATTTACTGAGTTGAATCACGAACTTTACTGAATACAATGTCGTGTGTAAATTTGTGCTAAATGGTGGGCATAAATCTGAAAATAACGAAAAATCCCGGTTTCCAAATCAAATTCTCATTCTTCCAGGCTTTTCAAATTCCTTTTTTTTCTTTTATTTTCTATTTTCAATGATTCCAGGTTTGCTGGCCACCCTGAAGATGTAACATTTTGAAAGAAGGAAGCCTGAAGGAGAGAAGACAATGGGGTAATTCTGATGAAACCCTCAAGGTACTCATTGGATGATAACATGGAAAAACATTGTGACCTCTCTAAGAAATCCACTGAGGGGGCACAAGAAGAAGCCGCCGAAGAATGACTCAGTCGAATTACTTGTCTCATTTTATTACAAATAATTAAAACTTGGAATGAGCTATCAAATGAATGTGAGGAGGAAGAAAATATTGGAACATTTAAGAGAAAACTTGATCATTTATTATATAAAAATCAATGTTTAATTGTTTGCTCATATTTGTGTAGTGCCATATCATTCTTCCTATTGTGATAAAACTTTGTCAACTTATTGCTTGTACTTGCATTAACAATATAGGCATAGTACAATGGGAATGTGCATATGTCTGTTGCACACTGACATGCGTTGATGATGATTTTATGCGTTTAAACTGACTTATGTGCCCCTGAATGTTCTACACAACCCGCCACATCCTCAAGTATTAAGTACGTCTTCGCTACATATTCTGCCCCTGCAATTATGAAATATTGGCTGGAATTATTACTTGAACATTATCTTGGACAAGTAAATCAAATTTCTCTATGGTAATGTCATAGCAAATGCATGCCCAAACTTGAGGGAGAATGTTTTAACAATAGGATATTTGACAACCTTGCCCAAACTAGGACACTCGTGAGAAAGTCTTTTATCTACTAAAATTTTTGCAGAGAGTAGTGAACTGTGATTAATAGCAATGTGATTAACTATCACACAGAACAAAAGTTGCAAGAGTACACGCTAGCTTTAGAATCCAAGTACAATTGACACAACCACGGAATCAGGAATAGCTTAGTGGTAGGAGCAGAAAGCCATTCCAATGCATCAGGTTCAAGTTGTTTCAAAATTCCATTGAAACCTAAAGATATTGTTTACAAGGTAAAGCACTTGCGAAACCTGTTTGTTAATTTGAATTGTAGAATTGTGTAAGATATTTACCATTGTATAGAGTTGAATTCTCTACAATTTGGTTAACATCAGCTAAAAACTCCTCCCTACTTTGGTATTTCTTTTGTCGTAAATTTTCACGGATAGTTTGCAAATCCATTGGTCTAGTAACAATTTTGTAATAATCAGGAACAACCTGAATGAGAAACATAAAGAATAAAACAAATTTAATTTAATTTTTAAAATAAAATATGTTGAAACAAATATTTCTTATAATTTTATATCATAACATAATGTCAAACCTTTGCATTGACAGGGAAAAGAAATGGTTGCACATCAGGCATATCTCTCATTTCATTGAGGATACTTTCTAAAATCGTAGAGAGGACAACAACAGGATCTGTACGCCGCCTATTGGCTGGACGCTGTTGCCTTTTCAAATAGTCACAATGCATCTCATTAACTGCACGACGTCGCTTTCGAGCATGTACTGCTTCCTTGGGCACTTTAAGTAGTAATGTGCGCCGTTTCATTTCTTCAGCATGCTGCAAAAGGAAAATGACTGAATTACATGTTCCGAAGGGTTTGAAGCTTCAAGATTAAGAACTCAACAGAATCAAGAAAGCATAACTGCTTCAGAGAATAAAATTTATGACTGTTAACATAACCCAGAATAGTAGCTTCAGTAGCTCAGATATTTCAAGTCACCTTCAAACCAAAATGCTATAGTAAGGAAGTTAAAATATTGCCACTACTGTGGAAGAACCCTGAGACCTGAACGAAGAAACATCAGTTCTTCAGTTCTGGACACAGACTTCATTTACAAAAAATTACATTACTTAACACACACAGAAGTATATTTCAATAATTCAATTATACTTATGGGTATAATGTGACAAGATGCTCAGAATACTACCTTTCTGTAAGAGCAATAAAGTAATGACACATTAATATAAAGAAAAAATGCAGGAATATTAACATACCTTGAGTAGTTTTCCTGAAAGTTTTACTTTAGTTCCATCCACATTAACTAAATCTTCATCATCTGCATTCAATTGTTTTTCTATTTCCTCTTCTTGTTCTTCCGTCATTGCTACATTAACTGGTGGTGCAGGAGCTGACGGTTGGTACAATGGACATGCTTTATTTGTTCTCATATGGCCCACCTAAGGAAAAAATTATCCATACACTGAATTTGATAAATTACCTGATCAAAGCAATTCCAGTAACTTTTCAGTTCTGTTAATTTTTGTGCAACTATGTATGAAAACATAAATAGATGGAATGGCAAAACACACATGAAATTTAATACACCACAAATTACTGTTATGTATGGAATTAGACAATCAAGTAGCAAATGATAAGCCTACTCTACATAAAATATTCACAATGCAGCAGGGTTGGAAAACTTGAAGAACCCACAGAGAGGAAGATGGGGTTTGTAAACTTCATGAGAAACTCTGGTATAGGCAAACGATATTCAAACTGGTATACACCCAATTCTGGTAAAGACACATTATTTCGAAGAAACATTTATTATTTAAAATCACCTGCTTTTGTCTTAAACAGAAATTAAATCATTGCAAGAAGAAAAACTCTAAACTTAACAGTTTTATGTAATCTATAAATGCCTCCTGTAACAGGAAGATATTGAATCAACAGTATATCCACTATTCTTCCCCTTCTTATTCTAATTCAAAATTGCTAGATGTGATTGCTTAATAGAAGTTAATCTATGAAATGTACCAGGTTGCTGGGTGTCGGACAGATGGCCCCTTAAAAGAGGGAATTTTAACACAAGTCCTATGAAAAAAACAATTGTTTTCACACAAAAAATTGCCGTTAATGGTGGTGCCTATTGAGATGGCTGTTTAAGCAGGTTTCACAGTAGTTTGTATAAAATATTGATTTTTGTCTTTTGAAAAGTCAAACTAAAGTACATTTAGTATAATATAAACTGCATCCATGGATCCCTCTTCCTATTTTAAGATTTCAAAGTCATGTAATCTTCACCAGTAACAAATTATTGTTCATGTTATGTTTGGGTAATAAAGTAAAAAATGTGGAACACGCACCAAAGTTATAACACAAGTTTGCATTTTTTAAAGTTAACTTTGTATTGGTTTTCAGGCATGTCAACTGCTAAGATGATAAGTCATAAATGTTTTATCCCAGGAGGTAGTGGTGTGGTCTCACCATCCTGCTGGATGGTAAGACCAGAGCTGGTTTCCAGTGCTGATCTACTCGTTGACTTGTGGGGGATTTCCCTGTCCAGGTCAAGTGGGGCTCTGTCCCAGCCAGGGCAAGCTCTAAGCTCCCAACTCTTCTCCTCACATGAATGGTAGACTAGTGCATGTCAGTGTAAGTGTGAGTGTATGGGGAAAAGAGGAGACAAGGATGAAAGAGGAAACATCACCATGGCCTGTTTGTTAGGGTACTTCCTTGGAATATGTCTGATTGTGTTTGGAGAAACCATGAACAACTATCAGTGCAGCTGGTTGCTGTGAGTGTCGAAAATCCACCACCCTCAGGTCTCAAAACTTACGACTCCGTGGTCAGTTGCTGCACAGAAATATGATAATGCTGGCTCTGAGCTAACTCAGCTGGTTTTGGTGGTGCGGGTTTGTCGTCATGAAATTGAAGTTGTCAATACTAACAAATGAAGTTTGAATTTTATTGTCAGTTTAGTTTGTTTTCTATTTTTGGTTTTGTTCTAGTTTGTATGCATTTATTGTGATTAAATTTGAGTTTTTAATAAACATTTCGATCTGTGATTATTTAATTTGAAATAATTTACAAAATCCTTAAAACATTTAATTGTTTCTTCTGTGGGTTTTTCAATTTTTTAAAAATCAGTTAAAAACAGGTTAAGTTTTTTGAAGCAGGGAAAAAATTGAGTTAATCTTGCAATGCAATAACTTACATTGCCACAAGCACCACACTTCAGTTTCAGATCTGGCTTCAGCTTAGGTTTCTTTCGTTTTGGTGTAGATATCTGTGGCATTTGGGTCATCTGGGGCGGTGGAGGAGTAGTATTTTGTGGAGTTGTTGTCACAGATCCAGAAATGCTGCTGTTCGAAGCAGGGTTACTATTCACATCCATCCCATGACTTGGAATTATACTTGTTCTTACTCCCATCATTCTTTCTCTTTCTTGATTTCTTTTGATCCTTCGAAGTTGTTCTTGTATGCGACGTTTCTCTCGTTTCATTTCTTCTTTCTGATGTTCATCAAGAGTAGCAAATTGTCGAATAAATGTTTCATCCTTAGTGGTTCGAATTTTCATATATGCTTCAATAACTGCAGGCTTTCGTACAATCTCCACTCTTGTGTATTCTTTTCCTTCTGCATTTCTAAACGTTCGGTAAATTTTCAATACTTTCCCTATAACACAACATTTACTGACAGATTTTCATACAAAATACAAGTATACAATCATCAAAATAAAATAGAAAATGCCAACCTGGTTGAGCACCATAGCCAGTGTAAGACTGATTATCCTCCTCATCTTTTTTCTTATCTTTGTTTTTACGTTGATCTTGCTCAGCACTTTCACCCATTAGCATTTTTCTTAGCTCTTGGCGCTCCTGTTCTTCTTTTTCCATTGATAACTGCGAGATAAAAGAGATAAACAAGTAAGCTTATCTCCCAGAAAATGTCAAAATTACGAGCATTTTTAAAAAACTAATAATAACTTAATGAAATAAAAGAAACAATGTTTTTACTAAGAGATTAGATGAGAGGCAAAAAATAACAATAATATATCTTGTAGTGTAATTTCTGAGGAATATTTTTAAATGAAAATGTACCTGAGTACTTGTTTTCTTATTTGAAAGCATATTTTCAATATTTTTCCCCATCTCTTCAATATCTGAGCTATCATCATCAGAACTCTCAGCCTCATCAGTAGAAAGAACTTCATTCGATGACAATACACGATTCTGCAAATCAAATATCCTCTGGCATTCTTCTTTATACCTAAAATCAAAAACGGGTAGTGATTTTAATTTACTGCTTCACTACCTTTAAAAACTAACAAATGCCCAATTCCACTGTAATTGCAAAGTACGCTTTTCCTAGAGTATGCATATGAACTGATACCTTTCCTGATGTTCTGCAATAGAAAACCGGTTGCCACGTGAAAATTTTGTCATTCCTTCTTCTCCTGCTTTGGCTTTCTCCGTTGACAGAGTGCGAACAACATCAATAACTTCCCAACGAGATAATTTTTTAATCTGAAATATTTGAAGTAGTACTCCATTACTATGAGAAATTCAGAGTAAAAAAAGAAGCATTCTTTGAACAAGGGCTTTTCATTGTAAACAAGGGTAAAGTTTTGAACTGAATTGTGAGTACTGAAATCAATTTGTAGTCAATGAGTAGAACATTATTCATTTTAGATTAGGTCTGGACTGTTCAACTAAAGTTCAAATCAAACCAACAAACATAAGATGCCTGAGAAGTGATGGTAAAGACACAAGGGCATCAGTCAGCATATTTAGTGGAATGTTTCCCATATGTAAAATTACACAAAGTCATTTACTTCTGTTTTATTTTATTCTTTCATAGGGAGCTCTCTGATACAAAGATTTTCTGCTTATTTAGTACAGTTATTGACTGTTTTTATGGGAAACTTTTAATTTTCCTCAATTAATTAATTAATTAATTGATTTATCTAACAAAAATCTTCTTTGGCTTGGATTATGTTAGCAATTACGCCTACTTTTGAAGGCGATGAAACAGGGTCTAACTCCTTTTCTGGCATGTTATTCCTGACACTTGCCCACTTTTAAATTCACTTTCAAAGCAACCAATTATAATGCAAAATGATGGTCATACCTCTTCTTCTGGGACACCGAATTTCCTCAAAAGAGCTTTAGCATTGTTGAGTGACAATCTACGTAAATCTGCATCAGTTCCAGTCACTGTTCTCTTTGGTTGTGCTTCTTGCTCTTCTTTGCTTTGCTACAAGGTAAAAGGGAATTTATTAATAATAATATACACTAAATGTTAAAATGGCCAATGTTCCAAACATAAAAACTCACTGTTGGCTTATTGGGTACTCGAACATAGGAGAATCCTTCACCACATCCTGTTGGATCTGCAGGACCAGTTAGCTGTAGCAGACATTTACCCTTAATAGCTTGTATGTAAGCTCGAGTAGTATTCCAAGGAGCAACTTTTACTTCATCATCCATCTTGAGTTGCATTTCTTCATCATCATCTTCTTGAGGAGCAAACAAAAATTTCTCTCCATAACCAGCATCCTGAAAATTAAATCAATTAAGATAATAAGATCAAAATCAATTAAATCAAATTAAGAATCCAAATCTGTATAATGATGAGAAAAATAAACTAACAAACAAGTACCTTTAATCTTTGTTCTGCAGCAATCATACTGAAATAGGCACAACACTGTTCAGGCGATACCATGGCTCGAATTTCCTCTTCAGTAGGTAAACGAAAATCAGGTTTAATTACCCACCAATTTGAATCCATTCCTAAAAGCATTATGAACAATTAATAACACTGCTTTCGGATCAACAGAAGACAACAATTTCTATTAACAAAATATTATGTAAGATAACATGAAATATTAGTAACAATACACTACAAATTTATTGTTAATATACATGATACAGTCTGTCTGAGTTCTGGTGCGACTGATTTTTTCAAAATTTATAATGTCACCCTGTCTGTGTGCAAATGATATCATTATAAAGCCTGTAATTTCTACTATTGCTGCTCATAATTTTGCAGCATGATTTGCAATAAGTCGTGCATCACAAAGCGAAAGGAACAGTAATGTGTCAAGGCTTCTAAAAGTGGTGGAACAGCCAGCCAATGTCAAGTTCTCTTTCCGACTGGGTACACAGACACGACTGAAACTGCTCAAAGTGACCCAAATTTTATAAGAAACTGTGAACGGTGACAAGACATGATGCTTCCTATAAGAACCACTTATGAAGCGAGGAAGTATGGAATGGTTGAGCCCAAAAAAGAAAAAAACAAAAATTCGCATGCAGAAAAGTCGAGTGAAGTCATTGCTGACAGTGTTTTAAGATTTCAAGGAAACCATTCACAGAGTTTGAGCCAGAAAATCAAACAGTTAACTCAGAATATTATTTAAATGCCTTTAACCGATTTTGGTCAAGATTAGTCGAGTGCGGCAAGTGAATGTTGAGAACAAGGCTCCTGGTTGTTTCTGCACGACAATGTCCCGACTCACAAGTCTAAGGCAGTCCGTGAGCTTTTGGTGAAGAAATGCATTTTTGCTCGGACATCTTGCACCCTGCGACTATTGGCTGCTTCCAAAATTGAAGATAGCGATGAAAGGAAGACATCACAGCACCATACAAGACTTGCAAGAAAGTTTGACCATGGTCTTTCATGCAATTCCAAAAAATTGTTACAGTAAATGCTCTGAACAATTTTTAAATTGTTATAGGCAGTGCTTTGAGTCAAAAGACAAGTATTTTTGAATAAAAATACAAATATCAATATGCCATTGGCATTTTTCTATTTTTTATTGAACCAGTTGCACCAGAACTTGGGCAGACTGAGTACAGCGAGTCAATTTGAGCTTCTGAATTTCACTCTAACAATCTTACATTAAGCCTTACAAGATAAAATGCTTATATTTAGGATATTGTTTTATCAAACTCATTCAGTGGAAAATTATTTTACAGATTCCATGTTTTGTATTAGCTTTTCTTGTTAGTTCACTGAGTAACTCTTTGATTCAGTTTAAAACATTACAAGAATAGTACTATTATTATACTCATATTAGCTCTTTGTTTACAACTGAAAGTAGGGTTGGTTCTATGAATAAAATAAAAATTTTCAAATAATTCAATCACAAATTTTTCCAATACATGTAGCTTTTCTGTACCTACCAGTTCTCTTAAAATCAGCACATAGTTTTAGTCGTTTTCTTATGCTGCTTTCTGAATGAGAAGGAAATGCTTTCTTAATGTCATCCATTTTAATTCTCCTTGGTACATCCCGACTTTTCCAGAATAAGCGATAAATGAAGACCTATGAACAAATTTCATAATACAATGAGAAGTAACTATTCAGAAGAAATGAGCACAAGAAAAATGTTGAAAAATGTTCCACTTATTCCTATAGCATGGCAATTACAAAATAGGTGATATCAATCTTTTTCTTCCTTCAAAATATTTTAAAGAAGCAAAATTGAAGACAACAAATCATTTAACTTCGTAATAATAGAGTTTAGAAAATATGTACTATGAAATGGGGAATATGTTCATTTATATGTTTTGGCCTTCTTTGTTTTTCATGTTAATGCATTGTCGTTTATAAGAACCAGCTAAATTCTTATACACTCCATGTTTAATTATTTCAAATATGCATTCTACATTTATTCGCTTTTCACTCTACACATTCATAGGAAAAAACGTGAGTATATACTGAATAAATGACTAGTAAGTGAGAACATTTATGTCATACTAGAAGAGACCAAGGAATGTTTGGTATGGTATTCTGGTTGTTTAGTTCTGTTGGTAGGCAAGGCATATCCGCCTTCCATTGGAAGCTAATTAGAACTGTAGAGACTAAATAAAACCACAGGAAGTAAGGATATGATGGTAGTGCCCACAAGTTTCCCTGCGGCTTTGTGTAATGTTTGTGGGACACCCAATATGGCTTTGTGTATTGTTTGTTGATATTGCACTGTAACCATCTGACCTATTTATACAAAGTAAGTGGAAATCTACTAATATGGGCAATTATGAGACAGCTGTCACATTTTCAGAGAAAAATTGATACTCAAGGTGAAGAGAAAAACCAAATGGCCTAAGATCAAACACTTTTCAAAAGTGAGAACTTTCCTACTTGAAAATGTTATGTATTGGGAACATTATATTAATTTTAACACAAAATTATTGTTGAAATATTGGGTTTTTATTTTGCCTATAGATTTTCCTCATTTTCAGTTATGCATTTTTCTCACTTGTACTTTCTCCCTTCAGTCCACTGAAAAACATATAAATGAAGTTTTACTGTACATAAATATGTAATGAAAACAATAAGAATATTTAACAAATGTGTAAAAAGGGATATAGAATGTAATATCAAATTTATACAACATTTACAACCAAACAAAATAAATTTACAACTTAAGTTTGAAATTATATTAATAAAATATTCATTAACCTTTTTTAAAAATAAATATTGGCTGAACTACTTTTTAACACTACATTTTTACTTTCTCATATACATATGTATATACGGGAGTAATATACAAAGTACAGAGAAAGTTGTGTAATGCTGCAGAAAATCAATTTCGAGATTTCAATGGAAATACACATTTTGGGGTCCCCTGATACCGAAAAAGTGTTGTCTTTTTCAAAACGTCTGTCCACCCGTCTGTCCGACCATCTGTGAGTACTATTAGCGCCTAACCCACACATACAATCTTTTCCAAATTGAAGAAACCCCTGTCCATCTGGCTCTAGTTTAAGCTTTGAAATTTTGAAAAACATTCTTTAAAATTTGGGGGTACTTTACATGAAGACCCCCAGTCATTTTCAAAATTTTCTCAAAAACGGCTCCAAATTCTTTCTTTAAATTTTTGTGTTACATGTCTGCAAGAACCAATGTTTCACAGAAACTGGAATTAGATCAAGAAACATGTCACTGTTACTTTCCACCTAAAGGTAATATTCTCAGTGCGCACACACATTTCTCATAATATTTATGGCGTGCAGTCAAAGGTTCAATCAAAGAGGCAATGTGCATCTGATCGTGTCTTCGTGTGGGGCACGTCAGATCGTCAGCATACAATTCTGAATGTACAATACTGAACTCAAGATTGTCAGCATTCAAAATTGTTTGTAAAATAAATTTCTAGGAAATTGGCAGAATATACAATTTTGCAAAATATAAACAAAATGTGTAAAATATGTAATATAATACAAAATATGTAAGAAAACTTTGGATATTGTGTTATGATTGCAATGATTCGCGTAGATCACAATTTTGAGAACTGAACATAAAAGATACAAAATATGTAATTACATAAGAATCCAGACTCTACTGATAAATGCATAAATATGATTTACCTGTAGGAAATCACGCACAAAGTTATTAGCTCTCTTAGAGTTGGGACCAGGAACTTCATACAGGGGACATTCTTGACCAGCCACAAATAAAGCATCAATTTCCCTGATAAAATACTGTTGCCTGTAAAGAAAAAGGGTGCATTTCAATACCTGCTAGAACAAGTTGTTTGACTCAGACCTATAATTAACTGACAGACCTTGTCCTAATTATTAGAAAATCGGTCTCAGGAATTTTATGTTCATAAATGGGAGCCCTGTACATGTTGTTTTCAACAGCTTGCAATGACTGCCCAGGTGGTAGTGTCCCTAAGAAGGGAGATGTGTGGGCATACGCTACTTCTCCATAGCGATATTCTTGTGGGCCTTGGTCTTTTCCGGCCTTCCTTTTGTAATAATTTTTAATTTTGGAACACATGCCAACCTGTACAGAGTAAACAGTGAATATGTAATACAACTCAATTATTTCTAGTACTAAGACAAAGTAGTTTGCTCTCTTACTTGGTTCATTAATGGTGGATGTTCCTCACAAAATTCCACAAGCACCAGATCACCATCACGGCCGGTAAGGTCTTCAGCAGTTCTCATAAAAAATACATCTCCACCGCCAGAAGCAGCTCTCTCTTGTTCTCTTTGCTTTTGAGAAAGATCAATATTCCAAATATTGTAATAAAAAATTGTAAAGCTTTTAAGAACTATAATACAAATAAAGTTAAATACAAGAAGGTTCTCAATGCCTCTTTCAGAAGTTTTAAATACATAAAATCAACACAAACTATAGTTTTCAGTAATAATTATTACTAAACTAAATAAACACGGTCCACAGGCAATGTAAAATATATGCTAGTCTGTGGTTGTGAGTCAATTGAGTGAAACTTTAACACCTATTACTATAGTCTCTGTGTAACATTTAATATAAAAAATTAAAATTGTTTTAGAGACATTACTTCTTCTATGAACTGGTTACAAACTAAAAAAAAAATTGTCCAACTACCTTTATATCACATTCTCATTTCTTTAGTTAAAATCCAAAAATTAGAAGACAAGCATATCAAATTTAATGTGATTGCAACATACCAGTTTCAAGACAATTAGGATATTTTCCTTTTATTCATTACATTTCTAGTTATCAGGGTGAAATTTGATAACAATATTATAATGGAAAATTACCTTGGCCTTCTTGCGAATGTGCTTCAACAGTGGAAGAACATAATGATGACCAGGCTGTGCTAAGGTTCCATGAGAGAATCGTCTCAGAGGAGGTCGATGGAAGTTGCGAAGCCGCATTGGGCCCATGTGAGTTTGAACAAAAGGTGCCCGTAATTCCACCACTGGAGTAGAATGTTGAATAAGGTTACCTCCACCTACTTTTAATCTCAAAGATGATTCAGAAGAACGTGGCATGTAATACCTGGAAACAAACAATTCAGTTAGATGGAGAGAGAAGATAGAAAAAGAAAAGGTGCAGAGAAAGTGGGCACAGAAAGAGAAGAGAAAGAAGAGAGAGGTAGGAGGAGAGGAATTAAAAGGGAAAAAATGGGGATAGACTAAAGCAGAGACTATTCTCAAATGATTGTACAAATGCCACAAAACTTAAGAAATCTGGTTCTCATGACTCTTCTGGGGAGCAACTCAGCCTCCACAAGGTGAATTTTAAGGTGTTAAATTGGGAAATTCTTGACAGTTACATGTGGTATGAGTGAAATGAAATGTTTCCTGTGGACTAACATATAATACAAGTAACATCTGATGGTGAATTGCTTCTAGGGAGCACCTTCTCTCCATGTCATGGAGGGCTGTTTCTAAAACGAGGCCAACCATTACATGATTTCACTCCTAAAAATGTAACCGTGTTTGGATAGCTAGATGTAAACTAAATATTTTATTATTATATCTCATGATACCAAATATAGTATTGATTTGGCTACAAATACAATTACAGTAAAACTTCACTTATACATTTCTCAGACAAAAATGGGACTGAAGGAGAAAAAATGTATAAGTGAGAAAAACCCATAACAAAATTGAATATTATGAGCAAAGAAAAAACTAAATACATTTACATTGATGCGCTCAACTCTTGGATTTGCTTGGGCCTACCAATGTTATTTTTGATTTATTTGATTTGATTTATTTAGTCAAACAACAGTAAAAAAAGTATGTGATGTATTAGGAGAAGTACCATCTGTGCACGTTTCTTGAGCTCCAGAATCTCTTCCCAACATTTTAACTACAAATGGTTGAATGATGAATAAAAGTTTCAAAAAAGTAAAGTCAACAACTTTCGCAAACTAGACATTTTTGGTCCCGAGTTATAGAAAACTTATTTACATCAGTAAACAAACTACTGATTCTTTTCATTGCCAACAAAATAGTAACACTCCTCTGGCTCTTCTCCTACCATTACTAGCAAAAGGCAAGCTCAACAAAATTTGCTCATAGTGAAGATACATTTATGTCCAATAGCAAAACAAGGGGCCTTCTCAGCATTTTCTCAATGGATCATGGAAACTGGACAAAAACCCGATCAAGACCGGAAGATGAAGTACATTACTTTTAACCAGACACTGGCCCGAAAGTTGAAGTACACTACTTGTTACTTAGAAGACACACGGGCCTGGCATACGCATGGCTGGTGAAAAGACAACACTTATATTAGCACTTTATGCAGCCAGACTATAAGGTCTGAGTTACAAGACAATACTAGCTTTTCAGCTAGGTCGAATTCAGTCAGTCTGGAGGAGAATTCTAGCGGCCAGCTGCTTGATCGGTAGTTTTCTGTGGTTTCTCCAATCAACAGCAGGCAAATGCCGGAGCAGTACCCTACCAAACGGGCCATGGACCGCACGCGATCTTTCCTTCCTCTTCCTTGTCCTATCCTCTCCCCTTACACACACACTTACACTAACATTCACTACACCACCACATATTCCAGGAGATCGGTCGAGAGCTTAGAGCTTGTCCTG
The DNA here is from genome assembly GCA_011170035.1 of Teleogryllus occipitalis. Classification (NCBI taxonomy): domain Eukaryota; kingdom Metazoa; phylum Arthropoda; class Insecta; order Orthoptera; family Gryllidae; genus Teleogryllus; species Teleogryllus occipitalis. The sequence goes on from BLKR01015376.1 coordinate 37,396, forward strand.
GCTGGGGTGGTGCCCTGCTGGTGGGAGAGTCCTAGTTAGGGGGAAACCCCACTAGCCGACGATAGGTCAGCACCGGATCTCGCCATCCAGTGGGGGAAGATCACCACCGTCTCCCAAGAAAAAAACATGCACTACTCTAATGGGACTAATGACCGAAGCAGTTGATGTGCCCGTAACACGAAAAAATCAATCAATCAATCAATGAGTTACAGGAGCGTTGCATTGACGTGCTTCACCTAAAGCGAGAAACCCACTAGGAGCTTCCGGCTCGGCCCGGCACAGCCCGGCGAGGCACGGCGTTGCTCGGCTCGGCCTGCCAGTCACCCAATACGGATGGCCTGGCACGGATCAGAACTGCACGGGGCGCCACTTATTAATACTTTCGATGGAGAAATTGTTGATATTCGCTGCGGAGGAAGAAGAGCGGAAGTATGGAGGACAATGTACTCAGCGGAAACAAATCCTGTGAAAAATATTAGTCCGAAAACGTCAGGATCTTTTCCAAAATCAGTACAAAATCCATTTGATTTTGCACAATTTCAGGCGCCACGGTTTTAAAGGATTTTTTTTTATATTTAAGGGGTACTTTATAAAAAGTTCATACCAAATTACTAATTACATCACATTTAACGTAAGACTTCTGCTTGTACATATCAATTATTGTATGCCTACATACTCATATTATAAATTTCCTCGGTTGAATATTGGAAGAAACAATGTGTATTACCTTTAAAAAAATTTATCTCCCTCTTGATATTCATTATGAATCATTAAGTATTTGTAGTGACGGTAGAATTTAACATTTCACCATTAGTGAACAAATATTTAAGGACGCAATTTTAAATTTAAAGAATAATTCCTGTCTTGAATACAAATACACGCTTCTATGTAACATTATTCAAAGGAGAGGAAAATAAATGTCTCACAATTTGAAAATACATATTAAAACAACACATTATTTTAAAACGTTTTTTTTTTTGTTAAATGAAATAAATTTATGTAAATAACTATTAATATGTAACACAAACAATGAAAAATTAACTGAGGGCATATTTCGTTGTTGGCTCCATATAACCTATTTCTTCTATCAGTAACAATGAAACTGTATTGACTAAAAAATCGTTCAGCTTCTATACTGTTGGCTGTAGTTAAATGTTATGTCAAAATTAAATGTTTTCAAACATCGATGTGTTGTCGATGTCGTATCCCTAGTTAGAGAGAGACCATGAAGAAAATAATGAAATGCAATTTAGTGTTGCAAATTCACGTCCATTTCGCATTTTGCGGATAATTTCGCATTTATCGCAGATTGAAAACCTTCAGAAATATATTCCACCGATCGCCAAACATACAATAACTAGTTTTTTCAAAATTTGGTAACATTTCGCATTTTTATCAATTGTTAAAATCTAGCATCTCAAAGAATTTGTGACTGCATTGGGAATAGTGAGGAAGGAAGATGGTGAGAGACACCCGATAACAAGCGCTTGCAAGACCCATACAACATTACAACCGTTAGTTCCTGGAAAGGCACGTCAACCGCTCCCAAGGCCATTCGCCGCGCCGCCTCCACCGGATTTTATTCTCGGGGAAGCATTCTGGGCGGACCGCTCGGCTGCCGAGCGGGGCCGAGCGGGGCCGAGCGGGGCCGAGCGGGGCCGAGCGGGGCCGAGCGGGGCCGAGCGGGGCCGAGCGGGGCCGAGCGGGGCCGAGCGGGGCCGAGCGGGGCCGAGCGGGACCGAGCGGGGCCGAGCGGGGCCGAGCGGGGCCGAGCGGGGCCGAGCGGGGCCGAGCGGGGCCGGGCCGGCCGGTTGCATTGGGTGAATAGCATGCGAAACATTTCGGCCGGGGCTGGGCTGTGCCACGCGGGGCTACTCCGTGCCGTGCCGGCCGCTCCAAATGGGTTCCCTGCTTAACGCGGATGACGTCAGCTGCGCATATGAGTCACTTCACGCACGTCGTAAATTAACACTGTATCTTATGCGAAAGGCACATGAGCGTCCTTGGCAACGTGCGTTATAGCCAACGTGCAATATTGCCAACGCGCGTCGCCTAGCGGGTGCCACACGTTGAAAGCTAGAAAACGCGCGGTACTTAAGACTAAAGCCCGCTCCACAACAGCCCGGGAACGGGAACGGGAACGTGAAGGTGAGGACAGGAACGGGAACGGGAGGTACGTGCGCTTCACAAAAAACGCCAACGGGAAGAGGAATAGCGCTATGAACCAGTAGCGGCTAAAACAAGAACTTTAAGAAACAGTTGCCGGAACCAAAGGACTTCTAGCTATGCTACTGTGTTACTCTTTGAATTTCCATCTCTTTGATGTGTTTGCGTGGGCTATGAGTAAAAAATACTTTAACGAAAGAATATTAATTAGAAAATATAGTACAAAGAATACAACAACGAGAAACTAAAATTTTGTCAATAAACAAACAGCTCCATTGTACTTTAACGAAACATTTTTTTAAAATGTGGAAAATTTTAAGTGTTAATATTTAATTTAAAGTGTTAATATGAATAGAAAAACAATTATATTATAATTACGAAAAATAACTAAAACAACTCAACAATGACTAACAAAACCCGCTTCAAACCATAACCTAGCAAATCCACGCTCTAACCTCAATATCGCCCTACACTCTCAATTCCGCTTCAGACCAGTGTCGCCTGTCGCGTGCTCGATCAGCTGGAAAGCTTCGCCGCCATTTGCTGCACTTTCATTGGTCGAGAGGCTTCGCGTTCCCGGGCTGAGATAAATGTTGACCATCCTTCCCGTTCCCGTTCCCGTCAAGCTTCGCGTTCCCGTCGTGTTGTGTAGGCCTGCCTGAGATGTCCATGTCTTAACTTTCTTTACGTTCCCGTTCGCGTTCGCGTTCCCGTTCCCGGGCTATTGTGAAGCGGCCTTTAGGCTGTAGCTTGAGGGACTTCAGCTGTGGGCACAACGCACGTCGCCAAGAGCGTTCATGTGCAGTTTCGCATAAGAATTAATTTGTTAATCTACGACGCGCGTAAAGTGACCCGTGTAAGTAGGTATCGTCGCGCTTCGACACAGCTGACGTCATCAGCGTGACGCACCGGACGACCTAGCACCCCTATTTTTTTCTTCTCGTACTTTTGTCCAAAATTCCAAAATGGAACTTTAACTAAAGCAGTTGAAACGCCCTGCGTAACGACGAAATTAAACAACATGAAGACTGAATTCAACACGAAAATTGCTTTGACTCCTCTATGATAACGTAAACGTTCTCACTTATTGGTCACATATGTTGTTATCATTTTGACGTTATACGGCATTAAAGGGACTTATATTGCGAACGTAAAGCGCATCGGCGTAACCGCAAAGAAAAGAAATGAGAAAGAAAAATAAAGTAAAAGGCAAATGTGAAATAATTTACCATGGGAAGTATAGAAATTTATCCGGATCTTACAAAAAACAACGTATAAAAGTATAAGTGCAAAACGTATCAACAGGGATTACTGTAAATGTATGGTCACAATTACAACACATTTAACTTCGAAATTTCTGAAACTAATAACTTTTATATCTTGTTGGAACAAATAAATAAAATATTAGGTTTTGTGTACAAACCCACTGAAGCATGCTTAAACTGACCTGTCATTGGAAACATTGAATGGATCTCTGTCAGGTGATTTAGGGGGTGGAGGGGGTGTGTCTTCTTCCATGACATTGATAACTCCAGCTTTTCCAAGAAGAATTTTCGATTTCTTGACATGAGGGTGCGGTATTTTAACTTTAGCAGGTGTAACAGAATCAAGGCGTTGCTTAGCTGGATCAATATCATCAGGAATTCCCAAAATAATGTTTTCATCATTGGGATCAAGAGTTAAAATCTTTGGTTTAGGGATTTGGGACATATTCTCTGAGTCCCAGATGACTTCATCTTCCCAAGCACCATACACTAATTCTTCATTCTCCACAGGAAATATAGAATACCATGTATCATCTGCATTTTCTTCAGTTCTTTGCTGATGCTTATTTAACAGCCTAGAAATAATGAAACAGTAAACATCAGCATGTTCTTGGTGGTAAATATGTTTTCAAAGTTCCTATTATCAATTTGAGTAGTCAATACAACTTTGAAGAGTCTTAAAGTGAATTTTTAAAAAAAAAGTTTCAGAGAAAAAATCACTTACATCTGTGTTTTTGCTTGCTTATTTGTTTGCGCATTTGTATTTGAAATTTGATTACTGGCTAAGCGAACTGTGCCCCCAACTATGTGAGGCACACCTTTTCCAGGCTGACTAAAAGCTTGGGCAGTTCGATTATCACTGCTTGGAACCCAACCAGCTGCATTAGTTTTGCAATTCAACTTTTGCATCACCTAAATAAACCATAGATCACTTCATATATCATACTAGAAACTTATGTACAACAATATTCTACATAAAAACTCAAAAAATAACACACCCTGTGTTTAATGTCATCCCCATTCCAGACAACTTCATCTTCCCAATGCAACTGTGAAACCATTAGGTATGTATCCTCTGAAAAATCATGACCTACATTTTCCTCTGTCAGCTGTAAGGTTTCAAAATTAATTATTAGAGCATTCAAGATAAAGAATGAGAAACTTGAATAGTAATTCTAATACTAAAAGAAATGTCACTTTAATACCTCGTCCTTGACTTTGAAGCCATAATTAAAACCTTCACCAGTCTCAGGCACTTCTAACATATCATACCAAACTTGAGCAGGTCCAAAACGCCAGTCTGCAACTTTGGGACCCATATCATTATTCTCAGTTTGTTCAGTTTTTGTTCCTTGAGCTTTATCTTCAACTGGTTGCAGCAGCTTTTTCTGTACAAGCATAACATTATGTAAGTAACAATAACATTAATACTGGGGCCATAATAGGTCCCAAAGAACTTGCAGAGGCACTGATTGTACTTGAATCCAATGTTCAATGAACTGAAAACAACGAAATCTATGTTCAATCATTACAATTTTCTTCTTTATCAATAGAAATGCACATGTTTTGTAAATGGAAGTCAGCCCCAGAACCATGGGTTAATACCCCCCCACACAGACACTCACAAGTTGAGATATCACAAATGGACACAATAGTCAAATTGACAAGAACACTTTACCTGGAAAAAGGTCATACAAAACTTTTCTTTGTATGTTGTATGAAGGGGAAAAGTAGGTACAGTGAGACAGACAGAACAGCGAGACATTTAGTATATAACGGAAAATTTGGGTTCAGTGGTTTGCACCTAATGTGGATCTTTTAAATCTTTAAAATACTCTTTGTTTTGCGCACTTGTTGGTTCAAGATTGCTGCTGAGTATCTGTTAAAAAATATTTCATTGTTCAGCTGTAAGAAATGTGAATATTTACTTCATTTCTGCAGCTGTTCTTTCATGTAGACATGAAACATTGACCGAATTTTATTGTATAAACTAAAAGTTCATAATTTCAACAAGATAATGATGATTTGGATTTGGAGAACATGATCAATTATGAATGTAGTCCAATGAATGTATAAGTCAGTTTGAAATTATACCTATATTAAGGAACAGAAACGTTAATAATAGAGGAACAATGAGACATGTCTCACAGTTTCCAATTTACATATTTTTCATTCAGATTACTTGTGATTCGTTTCTTAAACCAGGTTTCTAGTGTTAATAAATTATAAAACGTATTTTCAGAATATATAATCTCTGACTGATTAATTTATGTTCATGGAATTACCTAATAATTAAACATTTATTTTTAGTCCTCTTAATGAAAGTCTGTGCATGCAGGTTTCACCTAATGAAGTTCTTTTCTCTGAAACAGATCAGAGGCAATTACTCCAAGTTAAAAGTAATTCAATATGTAGACCAACAGATGCTGACCCTTCAGATTCACAAACAAAATCTACAGATAGGTCATATGTCTCCCCAGAAGTAAGGTTTCCCTCAGGCTAAAGTAAAGAAAACTGGCAATCACCAAAGGCATAGAGGAAAAACAATGATTGCGACAGATACACTAGAAAGAAATTAAATTCAAACTAAGAGAAAACCTAAGGACATGAAATGATTTAAACAAAACCACTTTGTTTCAAGATGACAGTGAAGCGATTTTGTAAGATTCATCAGAGGATTAGGATCTGCCCTATTTAATTCCTGAACCTGAGTTTGTTGACATCAACAACATGGATAAACCATCAATCATAGGTGATTATGTTTTAGTGGATTTCAAGATAAAAAAGAAAATATATTATGTAGGGAAAATTCTGTTAATAAATGAGTTATTTGAATGAAGTTTTGTTTTAAAGGAAAAGTTTGAATCTAGAAAACAAATTTGTAATGCCTGATGTTTATGACATTTTTTTCATTGATAAGGAATGGATAAAAATGCTTTTGCCTATCCCTACAACATATGGGAAGACAAAGAGACAACAATCAGCTATTTCATTTCCTCTAGATTTTGCTTTTTATGACATTCACTAGGATTTATGACAATATCTCATTGTTCCCACCATCAGATCCTGAAGGGTATAGAGACAATTTCATTTTCAATTTTTTATACATTGACAGTTGATTGTATGGTAAATTGATAGTATGGTAAATCAGTTAATGTTGTCAGATACTTATGTATGCTATGTATTGATGTACGTGCGCGCACACACGCACGCACGCACACACACACACACACACTAATGTGAACTGGGGGCTACTGTGGACAAATGTGGTAATAGGTAGCCTACATAATCTGTCAAAATTATTTCTTAGATGTTGGCCACACAGTATTCTTTAAGCCAGCTAAGTTTGGCCAGTAGATCTTCAGTGTCATTTTGCAATGGTGGAAAATGTGTTCTGTGGGTTAATGTGGGAAAAAGTTGTGATTCCATTAAAAAAGTATGATAAGAGTTTTGTTCTTAAAATATTGATTTTAAATTTACTTCATATGAAAAGTTGATGTTTTAATTATCTTCAGCTCACAATAAAAGAATTTTTCATTTAGGTATAAAGTGATACTGACACAAAGTTTTCAAAATGGAGGGTGGGGGTTAATGTGGACATTGACTTTACGACTGTCACACCAGTGGCAGATCCAGAGGGGGCCATGGCCCCCTCTCCAAAATGCCTGGAATTTTCGTTTGTTACCTTCATTTATTTGGCAAAATTGATTTAAATATTTATTTGTCTTAGAATTATGTAATTATTTAATCTGCTGGATCTGCCCCTGGTCCACACTCACCCCAAGGTACTGAACCGCCAACTTCTACAGTTTTTGTCCAGAGTGTGTCTAAATATAATCATTCATGTGCAAAGATTTTTCATTCAATGATCAACACTACACAGTTTAGGAATGCTTGATATGATTAATGTTACAGACACAACATGCTTGTGCTTGTGTGTATGCAGGCGCATGTTTGTGTTTCAGTACAAATCTCTTATGTAGACACAACTTAATTTTAACTCAACTTGGAACACATATTTCTGCAGTGGGAAAAAGCATGCTGTGGAGATAAGATACCCTAGCACTCCTGGAGGTGATAAGATGTGACAAAATTATTATGCAACACATCAAACTAATAATCTAACGAACAGAAAGCTAACTGCTAGTCATTTGCTATCACAAAGTTTTGATTGATATTGTAAAAAAAAATAGCAGTATGAAAGTATTAGACTTACTTCATCATCAGACTGACACTTGTCCGGACTTGGAGGAGGAGCAACATTTAAGTTCCAACCAACTTTTCTTTCTCGTTGAACGTCTTGATCTGACCCTGAATCAGAATGATCAGGTTGCTGATGTTTACGACGTCTACGACGTTTCCTCACACTTCTCCATATTTGAGGCAAACTGCTTGGCTTGCCTGGTCCAAAGAGTCGTGAAAATCTAAGCACCTAGAAATTATAAAAATAAAATAATAAGATTTTGGAAAATTTTCCCACATTTTATGCTACATATACCGTAAAATCTGTCTAAGCTGGAATCGATTGGGACCCCAAAAAATTCAGATTTAAGGAAGTTTCCGTTTAATGCAAGGTTGCCCATTTTATGACACTAGTGTTATTGACGTTTCTGCCCTCAAAGTAGTAAAATACATGGCTTTATTACAATTATCAAGAGACATTAACATATAACTTATTTATGGAAGAAATCACCAATAAATGAATATTAAACACTCTTCTTTTACATCCTCTGAGTTGAAAAATACACACCTTATTGGTTGTATTCAGACTGCTTGCTGACTCTTTCAATGCACAATGCATCACAACCTAGTACTATGACTTACTGATACCCTCGCATGGCCTTCAGGAATGCGTATCTGGTCGAGGGGTTATGATTTTCAATGCGGAACAGGGAGATGCGTGAATAGAAGCTATGCCCCTACACCTTCCCATGCTCAAAGAGTCGGTTGAGAGGGAATTTCTCTGTGGCTTATGCCTTGAGAGAGACAAGCAAACCCAAGTTCAAACTCTATGCTGAAGCCCCTCTCCTTCAATGTACAGCTGCCACAACTAAATCGTGTCACAAGGATAGAGAATTTAAAACAAGCTTGCAGATGCATTCATTCCATTAGGATCATCTTGTGTCTCTCTGCCAACTGCATTAAATTCACAAGAATTCCATTTTATAAAGATTTGTTTCCCTGCAGGTTATGAAAAACTGTTCCGTTTCCACGTTGGAGAGGTTCCGTTTTATGCTGTGTAAAATGCCATTTAACTTCACAGGCTGGAGAAACTTTCCGGTTAAGGCAGGTTTCCAGCTTGTATAGATTCCCGTTTAGACAGATTTTACTGTATTAATTATGAGTTATTATGATTAGTTATTAACGAACTTAGTTTAATATGGACATGAATGTTGCTTTTGCACCACTCGACTCGTTTCTAGTGGGCACAATCATTACTAGTTTCATTACGATATTCTATCAAACGTGAATCACTCAAACTTATATCTATGATGATGTGAGCTTTGAGGATTGGGAATGAACACACACACACACACACAACCTGTTTCTTGGCACCAAATTCTGATGCAAAATAATAATTTTGAAAAAAATAACAAAAAATAATTTTTACTGAGACTTAAAACCTGGAACATGCTTTTTTACAACAATTGTGGATTTCTTTCAGATTTTCTTATTGCTGGGTGGTAGATAAAAAAAATAGAAACTATTTTTACACTTTTCCTGCCATTAAATTGCTAATGACTTCAAATACACTTTGAAAATAACTGCAACAATTCTGTACATTTTAGTGTTTATTATACATTTGTATACATTATTGTAGTACTCAGTAATTTTACCTTTGGAATCTAGTTACTAATAATCATATTTTTAAAGCTTTATAATACACTTTTGTATATTATATCATACGTCAAGGAAAGATGACAGTTTTTCGCATTTGATGACCATCGACACAAAACCCTATAAGTGTGCTACTGGTGGGTGGAGAATTACACCCCAGTCTTACATCCAACAGATTGCAGAAGAAAAGATATAAGTTTGCAGATTACGACATACAACACGCAATAGTGGAATGGTTACTCTCACACAGTTCTGAACCTATAATGATGTAACATATAGTTCGGGGGATGGGCACTTGCAGTTGGGTACTACTTTAAATCAATTTTCAGTTTTCAAACAATTATCTTTACAAGAATTTTCACACATGTCCAGATTACATGTACTTATTTATAGATATACAAAAATGAAGTCTCAGGTAAGGGAAAATACAACTTTTTCTCTAGCCTGAAATAATTTAAGATGCCTAAGTTTGTTTTATTTATTTACTTATTATTATTATTATTTTAATATGGCCCAGCAATTGAAAAATTTTGAAAAAAAAATGTTTTGTGAGGAAGTTTTCAGATTTTTCATGCCAGTAATGGTGTTCTAAGACACAGTGAAACAGTTCTTGTAAATCCTGATCTAACCTTTTCCCCTTCATTTCCCCACATGTCCCATACTTATCCCTCACCTGACAAGAAATTAGACAATAACAATGTTGTCTATCAAATCAATTGTACAGATTGCAATTGATCATACATTTGTCCAACTAAATGTAAGTTGAGCACAAGACTACTTGAACACAAAAGAAACATAAAAGGTCTGACATGTAGACAAAATTCTTTAACACAAGATAGAATTACAACTTCCCATAACATAAATTTCCAGAAAATACAAATTTTAGCCCATGAAAATTTCTTGTATCCTAGATTAATATTAGAAACATTATATATGAAAACACAGGAGGAATCTAATAAATTTACTAATTTATTTGATGGATTATTAAGTAATTTTTCTCAAAATGAAGATATTCTCTTACAAACTGTTAATTAACTTCTTTCTGTCTTACTTGATTTTGTAATGTCCCTCTTGACCTCTCTCCACCTATTTCCTTTCATACAATTATATTATGATACTATACTGAGATACTCAAAAGTTTTTATCAAGGTGCGTTGTTGTGATTTGTGTACATTAGTATTACACATTTCTTCTGTTTATATCTGACCATCAGACCATTGTTAAAATATTATATTTATTAGTTTTGTCAATTAAGCCTGATGATGGAAATAATTATTTTCTGAAACGTTGCTGTATGACACATGTAATATATATTTTCGTATAAAGCAGTTCCTCTAAAAAAAAATGTTACGTTTTTTAAAATAAAGGATCAAAAACATTCTGATACATTAAAGAATTATAGACAGAAAAATAAATAATAATTCAAAAACTTTCATCTTTCCGTGGCGTATGATATACTATACAAACATATTATAAAGCTACTATACATAGATACACATATATACTATATACTACATACACAGATGTATTAAACAAACATATTAAAAATATGATTATTATTAGGAAACGAATTTTCATACAATTACATGTTTTTACAGGAACAAGATATCTGCAATCAATAATTTTTTTTAGAGTTTACAAGATATTCCAAACAAAACAGAATCATTTTTATTTTACATATTTAAACATATTTTAGTATAATTACATATTTTAACATATTTTTCCTATTACTGCATATTTTGTTACATATGAAAATATTTATACGTAGAAACAGAACATTTCAGATGCAAGTTTTCAATGCATGTTCTGGAATCATCTTTCTTACAAAGCAATGAAACGCTACTGTACTTCTATAACTACTATATCTTTGCCATGAATCATCAAACCTCCTCCCCCTCCACTTCGAAAGTGCGTGCCTGCATACCCGGAGTGAAGGACGAGTGGAAGTTTGTGAAGCAGGAGTAATTTCAACCACGTGCTTGCTCATGTTTAATGCTCAAACAAGCACATTCATAAGTCAATCGAGAACTAATAAACATGTTTTACAGATCACTGCCTCATCGTGTTGGTTGATTGAAGGGGAAGTATGTTCCCTTCAACACTCCACTCCCCGCATCAGTGATCCATCACTGGCTAGATGGTACTACTCTTCACTGACCAGCAGCTTCTCATAAGTAACATTGTATATACTACAAACATATTTTATATCTTGAATAAGACTCTTATGAGTGATGACTAGTGTACAATGGCATCTGCAGAGGTAGAACTTACTTTCAGGTGCTCCAAATCCATCTTGTTGGTGAAATTCTGTTCATGGAAAATACGTCTACAGAGAATTTTTAAACACTATAATGATTTTTTTCTTCTTTTTTTCAAATTTTTTGTTACATATTTTGGACAAAATACATATATGTACACATTTTGCTTTTTTATTATAATAAATTTCATTCCCTAATAATTAGTAACTAAATTCCAAAGTCAAAAAGTTAGTGGGCGCTACAACAATGTATTCAAATATATAAATAAAATGTAATAAATAAAATAAATGTACAGAACTGTTGCAGTCATTTTCAAAGTGTATTTAAAGTCATAAGTAATTTAAAGGGGGGATAAAGGTAAAAATTGTTTTTAATTTTTAACTACAATGCACCAATTGAAAAAAAATCTGATAAATATTTAATAACAATTAGTGTTTTGAGATTTGTATTGTGCTTGGTCCAGTGTTAAATAAATAAATTTAAAAAAAAATTGGTGTCGTGAAAATATCAAAAATGTTTTGAATTTAATGAATAAAAATTGATAGTATATATTATTTTCTTATTTTTCAGAATTTTTCAATCACATAAAACAATGTTCAGTTGATGAAAAAATTAGAATAAAAAAAAAACAACTTTTTTGGCGCTAAAGAGGGGGTGGTGGTGGGAGGGGGCTAAGAAACCATTCAAGTCTTATTTTGATGGTAAAGTTATAGTCTAAGCAGTTATATGGTATTTGTTTTTAGGGAACTTTTTATCATATTATCTGGGGTGCCCTTTGATTCAAGTATCACATTTAAAAATTAAACAAAATTAAGGCAATTCTGGAAAAAACTTTTCAACCAATAATCTGATTTCATGAATCTTCCTGTACTGATACATCCTAAATGGCTATAGTTCCATACCGTAATTTCATTTCGAAATTGCATCCCCATCTCCCTTTCCCATCCCTTACAGCAGAATTTAAGGGTGAACTTTCAGTCTTTTGTGTATATCCCCTCCCCAAAAATTGAGGAAATAGACTGGATACTTGGTAATAGTTTCAATTTTTTTGTAGAAAATCTGATAAGAGTTGGAAGATGAAACTGTCACTAAGGGTTAAAAAAGGTTCTAATAATAAAAGTCCTTAGATGAAACAGTAACTGGTGACTTAAATAAGAAAATTAAAAAGCTGACCCTGGGATTCGTCATTGCCACCCCCTCCCCATGGTATTTGACTTAAGCAATGAACTAATTGGATTTCAATGAAAATAAAAACTTTTTTTATATTCATATATTAAATATTTTAAGCAAACTTCAAAACTGTTTTATTTAGCCATAAATGATGAATAGTAGCATATTTTAATAAAAATATAAAATATTTTTCCTTATTGTGTCAGTATTTTCAACAAATTTTGAAAAACGTTTTACTCTAGAACTTGAAACATATTCATAGAAATTACCCTTGACATTGGTAAGTAACTCATTCCAAGTTATTTAGTATTCTTCACTATTGTTGAATTTACAACCTCTTAAGAAAATGGTAACTGTTCATGTGGGATAAAACATACGAGTTCCTTACAATCTACTGTCTTTTTGAAGTAACAGACATTTTTTTCATCATAAGCTGGGTGGTGAGGAAAGGATATTTAATGAACACCAGGTGTGCTTTTATTAAACACATTTTTTATACAACCACCAATGAAATCTGATGAGTTTGTAAGACGCTGTGGAAAATTCTTGTTAGTACACTACCATTCATTCAAAACACTAATACAATAATATTTTAAAAGCATAATCCACATCCAATAACTATTTAGTACAGATATTAATCGGAAACACTGCTTAGATAAAAATTCAATGATAAACTACCCCCTATCCAAAAGTAAGGACATTTTAGAAGTGAATGAACACAATTCAATGAATTCAATACAGTGTTGTTTATGTAATTCAGTACATGTATGCTGGAGGAAATTCCATCTAACACAGTATATAGACAGCTATGAAAGGATATTGAATCTATAGTAAGTAAATATGCATCATATGAAAACATAATTACATAATGTAGACATAAAAATCTAAAAAACCTATAACTCTTACTCTTATTCATTATACCTTATCAACACGAAAATCGGGAAATATTTCTGTCACATTCACATCAGCATATTTTGATGGAAGCATTGCAGCAAGGGGAGTCTCCAATCTTTTATTTCTTGCATCTGCAGAAGCATCAAGATCATCTTTATCACTTGGAAGAGGAGGCGGGGGCATCAACTGTGTGTCGGACTTCAAGGATGTTCCTTCATCGTCAGCATCATATTCAGTGCCATCTTCTGTTTTTACAGTTACAGATTGCTTTGATGGTTCATAACTTGATTTACCCTCTCCTGCTTCATCTTCAGCCAACTCAGCAATATCTGAATAATCAACAGCTGATGGGGATTTGACATCATAATCTGAAACACAAAATAATATTTATATTATAATATTTCTTCAATAATTTTCTATAATTACTCATTTCACAATTTCAGGAGACCTAGTACATGTATGAGACCTAACACATGAAACACAGATGCAACTTTAAGTATATTGGAACATTATAAGTATATTATTATAAAAATATAAATTATAATTGTAGTTTAAATTTTCCATTAATGTTGCTCTGAAAATGTTTACAAATGGCAACAGAGATATATTTGAGTTTCAGTTAAATTTTTATTCTCTGCGCCCTTTCATCATTGAGCATTAAAATGTCATATTATAACCAGTCAACACTTGAACATATGGATTTGCAAATTTAACGTAATCACAAATTGAAAATGTCATGCTAACCATTGGTTCATATTTAATACAAAACATTTTGACTGGCTGGTTAATAAATTTGAGGTGATTATTTTCTTGCAGAGTGAAATGAATGTTAGAATGAATTTTACATGAAATGCACATGCTACACAGATAAACACTTATAATAACATATGAGTAAACAGGTGTTGGCACACACCAATTATAAACACCCTCAGCTTATTTCGAAAAAAAAAAAATTATTACACTATTAGGATTGGTTTTCTTATAGAATTAGAGGCAATTCATACTTTGTGAAATTTATTTTATGTAGCTTATTAATATGTAATGACACATTTGAATTTATGTTACGCAATTACAGACGTGGAGTCAAACTGACTCTCCATGCCTCCTCGAGGATTTATGCGTTGCTAATTTACTTTTTTAATTATTTTTGATGTACATTGTGAAATTATTTTTACAGTAAAATCTGTCTAAACCGGAACCTATACAAGTCAGAAACCTGCCTTCATCGGAAAAGATTCTTCGGCCCGTGAAGCTAAATGGCATTTTACACAGCATAAAACGGAATCTGTCCAACGGGGAAACGGAACGTTTTCCTGTCCTGCAGGGGAAAAAACACTTCATAAAACGGAATTTCTGTGAATTTTTTGATGCAGAGACGCGAGATACTCGTAATGGAATAAATGCATCTGCAAGTCTGTTTTAATATCTCTGTCCTTGTGATATGAGTTCCAGCCGCGGCAGCCGCACTGCAAAGGAAAGGGGCCTTCAGCTGTTAGCGCAGAAATCGACCCTGGGGTTATTTGTTTCTTAAGGCGTAGCCGTAGGAGTTATTTGTTTCTTAAGGCATAGCCGAAGGGCAGGGCCATCAGATGAACGAGCACGCGAATCAGCTTCGTAACCGTTCGGAGCACGTGGCGATATCGCCTTACCGATGTCACTCGTGTCACAGGCGGGAAGCAAGGGTGAGAAAACTTCGTGCGAATGCGGCTAGTTGGGCCAAAAACACGGATTACTATAACATGAAGAGTCGTTTTTTGAAGTTTACAAACTTTTAATGCAAATTGACGTGAAGACAGAAACTGCAGTTACACAAACATTGACCATTACACCAAAGAAACATTAACGTACATTTCTACATAGAGAATACAGTTTTTGAGAACTATTAACAGTAATTACAAATCTTTCAAATGAATATTTTTAAGAAAATAAATGTAAACCAAAATATATACTATATCAAGATAGAAATTTCAGAAAAACACTGACCCTATTAATGAAAATAAACATTTAAAGAAATACGTTGTGCATATCATTCGGGTGGTATGGAGCGATTTTCCTCAGGATGAGCCAAAGTGACAGCTAGTGCTGGCAACATAACCGCAGGTTCGGTGGTCGTTGTGCCCTTGAGCCCATTAGACTCCCTTCCCGCATTCGTTCGTTTCCAGTTGGCTAATGGCTTCGACACTTCCTTTGTGGTGTCCTTGTCCAACAAAAATACAGTGCGCCGCAAGAAATAATTGATATTAGGAAGTGCAGTGTAATGTGCTCTTCTGTAAAAATTCTTTTTTTCTTTATATATTACATTGAATTTACTTTTTGTGTGATAAATATGTTGATTTTAAAACCGAGACTTGAATGCGAGATGCGTACCGGTGCACGTGTTTCCGGCTTAAAATCATTTTTCTTTCTATTTACATTCGTGGCAGTTTTCTTTTACTGATTGTGAGAGCATGTTAAGAGATTTTCCACGTACGTAATTAAATTTAAATATTTCCCGGACTCGCGTATGTGCATATACCTCAGCGAAACTCTTAGACTTCATAGGGATGTTTTCACAGGAGCCATTAGCATTGTACGAAGGGGTGTAGCTGAACAACTGTCGCGGCGAAGGGATACTTCTCTGAAATACATGTGATGTTCACTTGTTTTCGCGAACTGTCACTTTGGCTCATCCTTAGGAAAATCGTTCTATACTATATAATACAGGTAATAAAAACACAAATATCGTAGAGTAATGATGCAACGTAACACTATTTCTGGATTTGTTATACCCTAAATTTAGAACAAAATTTAAATAATGAAATGTACAATTTAGAAGTGTCACCACATTTTCTAGTGTCTCCGAGAAAAGTTTTGTAGTCTCCTTGGAAGATTTCCTAATGCCTTTTAATGCTCTTTTTTTTGTTATTTAATACTTTTTGCAAATTAAGCAAAGTGCATCACCTCCACGCTCACAGCACAAGAAATCAAGATCCCACTCGGATTGAAACTTGGTATGCGTCTTCTTGCATCCCACCATGACTGCCTATTGAGCATCCCTGAGAAATCGGAGCGCTGACTTCCCTTCGTCGCGGTCACTGCGTGCCCTTGCAGAGCGCAGTTTGACAGCCCTGCCATAGGGGAATTCCCTCTCTTCCGGGTCTCTGTGCGTGGGACGGTGTACGGACCTGGTTTGTATTCACGCATCTCCTGGCCTTGCTTTGACAATCGTAACCCCTTGACAAGAGCCGCGTTGGTCAAGGCCATGTGAGGGTATCAGAAAGATACTCTGGGCTACCGCATTGTGCGCTGAAAGATTCTGAGAGAAATCTGGGTACAGCCACTAGCCACTGAGGTGGTGTGTTTTTAAAGGCTTTACAACCAGATTGGCAATGGTTGAAAACAACATAAAACTCTAAATATTAATTTTTTCAACTTAAGAAAACACTTGGAAAGGTGTTAGTAAGAGCCAAAAACTCTAGATGAATGTTGAAAAAAAAATAACATTTTAGTGAACAAGTAGAGAAATTCTTCATTTTAATTATCATACATACATAATTACGGTGCATTCTTGTTTCTAGGAATGTTTACTAAACACTAGTTTTTATATATCTCTCTCACTCTCTCTACAATTTGAATAGTCATAACTGGGTAGAATTCTATTAACTACACCAGGTGTAACTCTGGTATTCTGAGATAATGAATTGTCAAACTTTTCAATGAGATGGGTTTACCTCTATGACGATGCAATTTTTTGATGTCTGATTCTCCAGTTGAAAATTTCAAGCGAATATTTAGTTTCGAATTACTTTTTAAGAGATGGAGTCAGATGCATGCATTTATACCCAGGGTTTCAATCTATATATATAAAAGAAAGTCGTGTTAGTTACACTATTTATAACTCAAGAACGGCTGTACCGATTTGGCTGAAAATTGGTGAGCAGGAAGCTTAGAACCAGGAAATGGACATAGGATACTGTTTATCCCGTTCGACAGCGTTCCTGTGTGAGAACGCACGTTTTTGCACGTTTTCGCGTGATTTCGCATGTTAGCGGTCATTGTTGCCTGTTGTAACCTGCGCCTGATAATAAAACAAAAAATATCGTGTATCACAAGGTACTTAACTGAAGAGTGCAACTTATGCACCAAAATACAGGAACAATAATAAATGATTAATCTACTTAATTTTTTATTTGTAGTTTCTAATAAACAATTTAACTTCATAAATTCCAAAATCTGCTTATTTATTGCCTTTAACAGCCGGTCCCTATGATTACAGCTTTGTATTTCTCTCTTAAACAGAAATCAATTCCAAAAAAAAATAATCCTCTGCTACGTAATAGATTTTTTAATTATCTATTTAATATCAGAGCGTTTTTTTAATTCTTCTTTGTTTGAGAGAAAAACACAAATCTGCAATTGCTTCATTATCACGAGTGCAACAAGGATAGTACAGTTTCTCACAGTGAGTGCGACGCGAGAAAAAGATGGAACCGGCTGTTAAGGCGGAACAGAGTTCGCCGGGTCAGCTAGTTTCTCATAAAATTGAAACTCTACACTACATTCGGACTTTCAGTTAAGTTTTAAATTTTTTCTTTAGACTTTCGGTAATTGTTCCCTTACTCCAACACGCCTACCATGTATCCTTAGGTACACTTACTACCAGGTGATCAGCCATCATCTAAGTATCGTTCATGGTTTCTTTATTTCTTGTACTTGATTGCATATGTTATGGCAAAGGAGAATATTCCAAATTGTGAGATAGTATCTATAATATTGTTGGGATCAGTGTTTTTTCATAGCTAAAATTAAATCTACGCGGTAAGCAGTGGTAAAGGCCAGATAAGGCTCGTGGATGATGGATATCACTGAGAGGGCGCCTTCGGCAAAATGGGACTCCTCAGAGGGTGGATCCCTCCCAATGGTAGATTGGGCTACTGCTGGTAGTTGAGTCTAACTCGACGGATCAAGCGTCCTCGGTGGATTGGGAGAGTGTGTCTGGGATGGTGGTCTTATTGCCCAGTTCCTCCCACCCTCCCTCCCACCTCTTGCTCTGCTACTGGTGGAAGGTGACATCAGGAACTCGAGCTCAAAGGAGCCATGCCCCCTGAAGCTCAGTAAGGTTAAACGGGTCATGCGCAAAAGGAAAGATTTTTAAATTGACAAAACCTTTTTACCATCTTTTGTTCTGGCACTCTAATTATGTGAGCAAACTAGCTTAGTTGCTTTTATAAAAAAGTTGATAGTTTCATGCCATCGCCTATTTTTGTTTAGCATACATTTTGTTATCAATTCTTATGCAAAAACGCTAATTTCCATCTGTATTCAGAATACTTGTAAATGGGTTAGGGTGGCGATCCCAGAATGTTAGAAACGTGCACAGAATACACTTTTCTCCATCGTACGTCACACACAGGTTGAACTGTTATCGACGTTAAATAAATAAACGTAAATAAATAAATTAAATAATTAAAAAATAAAAAATTCACGAACTACTGTTATTTCGAACGGACACGCAACATTATAATACAGTAATTTCTGTCCATATTAATACATATCAGTCATCGCTTGTAAAACTCATTGCAAATCGTAGAACATTACATGCAAAAACTTCTTTTAAAGCTAAAATAGCTACACATATTCCACAATTAAAACTGTGTTTCACACAATTATAATATCTCCCAACAATGACAAGGAAATCTCAGAATATTAACTGCCATGACGGAGCGGGGGTAACATTGTCTTATAAATTTAGGACTAGAAAATGGAGTGCGGGAAATTCGAATTGGCAAATTCGCAAAATGCAAAATTGCGCTAAACCACTAATATTTTTAAAAAATGTATGACCTTTTGGTAAAAACAGAATTTATAGAACAGATTTCATTTAACAAAGAAACTATAATCAATTATGTACTTTTGCGATGTTAATTTTATGTTGTTTGCAATTTTCGAAAGCACTGAGAGTTCGCCGAAAATTGAACAAGTATAATTTTCTTCGCAGCATACGCTTCAAAGCAAACTTTTGAAGCCTTTTTTGTTGAGAAAATAATGTTTAAAATTGTTTTAAAATTGCCCGTTTCACACAAAAAACTAAATTTCTGAAAAATTGAACATGACCTTATTTCAAGATATGTTTTTGTTGAACAGATTTCATTTAGAAAAAAATCTATCATAATTGTTTAGCAGTAGGAAGACGCCGAAAAAATTCTGAACTTTTGCAATTTTCAAAAAATTGGGAATTTTAACGAAAACGAGACCTACTCCATTTCTTTAGAAGTTCTACACGCTATCCGTGGTCAAAGTTCAAACTAAAAATTTTGAGCATTTTTGAGAAAATTTTGAAAATGTTGAGGCTTTATGTAAAGTACTTCCCAACATCAAAATATCCATTTCAAACTCTTAGGGCCTGGAGTTCCTGCAGATCGATCGGGGTATATCATTTTTTGAGAAGACGGCCTGAATGGTTTAGGTTATAGCGTTGGTCACAGACGGACTGACAGAATGTTTGCCGTCAATCGCTTTTTCAGTATCAAGGAGCCACAAAACATGGATACAATATATCTATACAATGTGATTGAGGAAATAATTTACTACAAGTAGAAACAAGATTTATCCACTTTTTCGTTACCAGGACTAATCAATAAGAATTTCTCTGAAGCCGCCACCCCCTCCTCCGCAAAATTACCATACGTTCTCTAAACTGCGTAAGCAGAACGCGAGAAGGCAAAATGTGGCTTCATGTCTGCTGTTTTGAAAATGTCTGGAAATATTTTCGTGCACAAAGAAGCATTGAGAATCTGAATAAACGGGCATGTGTGGAGGCGTAAAATGTGAGTAAACTGCCTTTAAGCGGGTGCACACATTTATAATAAACTATCTGGAAATTCGTGTAAACCAGCATGACATTTTTTTACTTTGCTGACTATTCTTAAGATTTCACTAGAAGACGTTTTGGAAACAAACATTGTGTCGAATTTGTTTGGGAAACCTATGATGTTTAATATTGTGATGTTTAGTCCCTTCACTTGCGACTTTTTTTCCGTCTTGCTGACCTCTTTGTAATTATCCTTCAAAACAACGTTCTCTACAGTTTCGAAATGATGTGGTGGCATTTTTACAATATTCCACACTGCTTTAGTTTTGTTATTAGCGTTCAAAATATCCTCATTATTTCTAGTTATTTTTGCCTGTGCTACTTTCCCGAAAAGCTTTTGTATTTTTGAAAGTAGGCATGGAAACCGGGTGATACGCTATGGTTTTTAGAAATAAAGTTAAAAATACGTTAGTTTTCTACTTTACATTTGTTTAATTCTTTATACTTGTTTAATTCTAATATTTAATAATTTTACTTTATACTTGTGTAATTCTAATATTAAATTACACTCATCAGCATTACAATTCGCGACCCATGATTCCTGCAGTAAGTAGTCCGTAAAAAATTCTTTGTTACTTCTAGTACATAGTCTAGACATGCGTGTATTATTTAATGTGTGAATGGTCGAATTACTGATAATTTTAAGTATTTGTTCGTCGTGGCCTCTGAAATAGAGACCAGATTGAACATTATGACGCATACTTTTCTGCTGTCTTCTAGCAAATTGAGGGATCAAGAAAACGTGAGCGGATTAGAAAGTACCCCCAAACTAACATATTCATTTCAAGGACCCGCGACACTACGTCAGATCGCTCGGAGACTCAATTTGGGTGAAAATCCTGTGTAAGGTTTTAGGCGATATCGTTGTTCTTAGACAGGTTTTGTCGAAAACCACTTTTTCGGTATCAGGAATTCATAATATACAAATGCTTGTGTCGAAAAATCGCCACTTTTCGCTGCAACAAGTAGGCTAGAAAAAGTAACAATTAAACAAAACAAAAATATCGACATTTATTTGTTTGGCATTACTAGAGGCGTAGTAAGTCGGAAGCGCCACTACTCTATCAATTTGAAAGCACAATATTTGTTGGGAAATTGAGAAGAAGAAAAATTTTCGTTGCACAGTTCAGATGTTTATTTTTTGTAAAATAAGCAGGCAAAAAACATTTAATTTTACTAAAATAGGCATTCACAAAGGCCAGACGCGGCTCGTCATTAAAGGCTGTAAGGCGGAGCCTCTCCTAAAGAATTTGCCGCCTAAAAGAAATTTAAAATTATATTTATAAATGTATTTATTTAGTAATAATGGATTTCCGAGTTATATTAGGTAACAATCATATCAAAATTTTTCTCAGTTCGTTAACGGCCGTTCGAAACGCATTTGAAGCTGTTGACAGGGAAGAGAAAAGCGTTAGGCTCCCACTTCATTTCGCCATAAGGCCTGTGTAAAACGAGCAGGCGTGACGTCATGCATTCACTGCACAGGCTTACGGGCGGACGAAGGCTGCGCCCAGGCAGCCTTGAAGGGTGGGGCCTAGGGTCTGAAGAAGAACGTACTCACCAGATAGCATTACAATGCAGCTCAGCGAGTAGCTTTGAGCATCAACTAGTTTTCCCAATACGCGGTAGGAGCACTACTTCTTTAAGTCTGTATTGGAAGAGATTATATAGAAATACAATGCAGGCAATGCAAGGAGGTTATAATATATATTAAGTTATTTTACATTATAACCTCCTTGAGGCAATGCAATACAATGTAATGAAATGGATTTGCAGCCTTCCCCATTTAGAGAGCCACGAGCCGCGACTTGCAAAGGCATTTATTCTAAAGTAGGGGTGCAAAAAGGCAGGTAAAGAATGAAAAATTACATTTAAAAGGAATTATTGTAAAAAGTCAATAATTAAAACGAATCACATTTTAATTCGAACTATAAAATTTATATTACTTGACGTATAAAGAAATTATTTTCTTTTTTCTTCTTCTTTTTGTAATCTTGATTTCACATGGGTATCCGGTATAATGGTTACGAATTTGTTTTACTTGCGACGCTGTCTCTTCGAAATGCTATTGTGGACTCCCTTTTTAATCTTCAAATGACATTACTGAAAATGGAATTATATTTTTCGAGCTTCGCACTTGTGTAATCGCCAACACTAAGACGGGAATACCATTTTCTGAGATCTGCCCTCAAAAGGAATCGGAGGTCGTACTCAAAAGTAGGAGGGGATTTCTCGTGAGCAAGATCTATTGGCAAGTTCCCGAAGACGTCGGACACCCACTGGACTCTTGACTGGAATCATCTTTTTTCCATTTAGATTTTTAGCGTAACTTCTTCTTCCACAGAAATACAAAACACGACTTGCCTTCGTGTTGTCCAGGCTTTCAGGTACATAACCAACTTGATTAAGATCGGTGCCAGGAGAATAAAAAAGCAAAAAAATAATGATGTAAATGGCAGAAAAAGGCAAAAATAGTACAAAATTACACAAAAAGGCATCAGAAGCTAAAATAGGCAAAATAAAAATCTACTAAAACAACCCTATGGGTACAATTAAGTGATAAGTTGGATTGTTAAAAGTTATAAGACAGTAAATAACAAAAATGCATTTTGCCAAATTTTTGGGTTCTGTGTAACAGTGAAAGCGTACCGCAGCACAAGGGCATTACCCGATCAGGGCTGGATTTATCAACAAGCAAAAGAAGCAACTGCTTGGGGGTCCACATCCATGGGGGTTCCGCGCTTCGGAAAAATATGCATAACATATTTTGTAACACAAAATGCATCTAATGTAATAAATATAATATAGCGCAGCAGTTTGAGCAGCACAAGCAAGCGCAGTAGTTTGATTGCTTATTGCTTATGCCCTATTGTTATGTATTTTCTATCTTGTGCGTTCCCCGTGATTAATGTTGTAGTGGGCCGTGTAGTTTGTTAATATATTATACTGTATATAGTAAGAACGAAAAATTACGAGAAACGACGAGAAAAGAGAATATGACGAGAAATGAAATTTTGTCACTGAACAATAGTGCAGAGTTCAGGCGAAGTGAATCAGTGTTTGTATGCAAGTTAGGAAACTCACACCCAACATATATGTCAAGACTTTGGCGGGCACGAGAGGTGAAACATATGACTCATGCGAAAGTAGGCATAGAAAGACGCCCTGGAATACGTAGAGATAATAGTTCAAAGAAACGTCTCTAACTCAAAAAAGAGAGGTCTTAAAGAGGGCTCCTCTGAGCGATTTCGTATCACTGTGCTCCGCTTAAATAGCGCGAAGTTTAAAACTTAAAATACGTCAATACACACACACACACACACACACACACACACACACACACACACACACACACACAATCTACGAACCCATGGATTATCACATTTACGCTACCCACAGCTTAAAATGTCAGTTTCCCTACATAAGAAAATTACACTTCGCCACAGCTTTACAAAACTTTCTCTATACTACGTATACACGTATGTATATGAGAAAGTAAAGAACTGGCCAGGATTATACAACTTAATGATTTCTCATTCTTCTCGGGTTAAGTCCAGATTAAATCGCAGAGTTTTTAGAGAAGAACATGCGACATTTGCATGCTTTCTTTGGGAAGGAAAGAAAAGCAGTCCGATCTATATGTATGAGAACCAATGACCCAAGGTATGTAAAAGAACCTTCATAAAAACACTGAAGACTCTTCGGAGCAAATTTTGAATAGGACATTACTCGTCTAAGTAATGCCTTATTTCGTAGCAACTGGTCTGCTTGGTCGATTGGATTATGGCAATTGGTCTGCCTTCTGTCTGTCACACTGTAACTGACATTACGAAACAAGTATAACGAATTTATAATGGGTAGCTTGGAGATCGCCAGGTCTTCCCAATGAGCTTCCACCCTAATCTGTGACAATGATTTATTTAGTGAGGGAAACAATTTTAATTACATCCCTTCATCGCACAGTGAGTGACGCGTGTCGAACAGCATTTATTGCAAATGATAATTACCACATACGCGACCGTATGTTTTCTTCCTAGTAGCACTTACACATTTCCGAATCAAAACCGTCCGCTTCAATGGTGCATGATTCACTTCTTTGAATTTACTGAATTTTCGGAAATTGCAAATGTCCAAAATGTTTTCGGCGACTTCCTACGACAACAATATTGAATATAAGAGATTTTTTCCTTAATGAAATTAAGTTCATGAAAAACACACATGAATCATTCCACGTCCACTCTCACAACTTCAGGAAAAAATTGATCTCGACGTCCTAGATTTTTAAACTTTCTATGAAGAGTATAAGCAAAAAATTGAAACACCAGTTTCTCATTTTTTCCCAATTTTTTCGAGACGATATTAATTTTCAACCTTTTCGAAAACAAATGCTCGCATTGCTACAGTTATTCGTTTGTAACTCCTGGTGTAATTGTGATAGAAATGTATTCTTTTGCGACATTAAAGAACAAAATATGCTCCTTCATTTTATTTATATATTGAATTCTTTAGCGTGTTTAAAAGACATTTTTTGACTTGTTTTTTCTTCAAATTTTTAAATTTTCGCGTTACGTAAGAAATTAAAAGAATAAAATAGCACTGTTTCAAAGTGGGTCTCCAAGAGGATTCTGATAAATTAAATACAACAGAAATGTCTACTTTCTGTTTTGTTTCAGCGTCTGCTAGAATATCACCCCCCTTCCAAGAAGACGATTACCATCGTTATACTTTTACAGAGTAATAAATAGAAATATTCCTTTAAATCTTACAATGTGCCTGATACGAACTTATAACCTTCATTGTCGATTAAATTCAAATTAAAAAAGTATCAAACGGTTTCAACTTAGTACTAAACGGAAGGAATACTAATATGAGTGTGTGTGATACAGTTAAACACAAACTTCGCAACAGAGAATACACTGTTTTGTAAAGAAAAGAAACTATGAATTTTCTTTGTGCCTTCTACAGTTTTTTTCATTCAACAGTCCTCCTAAGAAGAGTACAGCGTTGCTAACAATATAAAGGTAATGTTCTTCACATTATCATCAGTCCACTTAAATAACTTCCCGGAAAAATTAATAGGTTCCCGACAGTAATCAAGGCTAGCTTTTATTGACAATCTTTCAGTTTCCCCTTCCCCTACTTCGTAGCAAGGGCTCGAGGACAAAATCATGTATCAAAGAACGTTAAA
The DNA here is from genome assembly GCA_011170035.1 of Teleogryllus occipitalis. Classification (NCBI taxonomy): domain Eukaryota; kingdom Metazoa; phylum Arthropoda; class Insecta; order Orthoptera; family Gryllidae; genus Teleogryllus; species Teleogryllus occipitalis. The sequence continues at coordinate 63,025 of BLKR01015376.1, forward strand.
GAAAGTGGTGCTCATCCCATTTACGGCGAACTCCTTGTATTTTCAAAAATTGCAACAAAAAAACATTAACATTGCAAAACTACAATGACGATAGAGATTTTTTACTCAAAATCTGTTATTCAAAATCTGATTTTTAAATAAGCATTTTCAGCAAGATATTCTGGTCCGACCATGCTCACACCAATATGAGCTCCGTTCACCAATTTGACGACTTCCATATGGATTATGATTCAACTTTCTCACAAAATGCTGGATATCTTGTACGTCTTAGTTTCATATGTGTTCATGAGATAGCAGGTGGGACCAATTCACATATGGTGTGTGCTTGTCTAATAATTATTGTTTAGATAATTGTTTTAAAAAAGTTTTTGTAAATTACTTAATAAATACTTACACCATTGATCAACTGAAGATGACAAACATTTGTCGAAACTCCGTGTTTTAAAAAGCATGTGCTTTAACAAATGAAACTTTTGTATGTTTTATGTAAATTAACTGTTTTATTTAATAAACTGTCTTTTAATCAAGTTGGGATTTTTTCTTTAATGGGAAGATAGAGATTTTTGTCTTAAACAAAATCTGTTCTAAAAAATCAGTTCATTAAAAAAGGTCACTACGTTTTTTTACCTCTTTGATGGTCACATAGCGGTTACCAAGTTCGCGAGTTAAAACTCAACGGTATGCATGCGGACGCTTGTCGGCAAGTAAAAGATATCCCAGGAAAGCCACTAGGCCGATCCTGGCAATATTAAACCTCTAGCAATTTCGCACCAATCAGAGTTTCGATTTGAATTACTGGATAAGATTACGGTTATTGTATCTTGGCCAGCGCTATCTGGTATTCAAATCAAACGTTGAAATTGGCGCATCGCCCCTATGGAAAATAATGGCAAACTACCCTAGGTATACTTGCTCAGGATAAGTCTCACAAGAAGGGGCTATGGGCTTCTGGGGACTAGCCTACACACTACATTTGTTGTTTTAACGTGGTACCTGAGGGTATTATCTTGAAGATGGAATAAATACGCACGACGTTTGCGTCTTTATCGGTCCTGCCGCTAGAGTCGCTTGATCTGCAGCATTGGTTGATACGTTCGCGATCATGCGACATTTTGTGGCAGGAGCAAGAAAGACACAAAAAGTCGTGCCTCATTCAATCTTGAAGATAATACCCTCAGATGTCACGTAGAAAAAACAAAGTACAATCAGTGTATGGCACTAAAAAAATAAGACCTTTATTTGAAAACAAAAAACAGTAGTTGTTGGTGAAATTAATGAAATATATGCAGGTGTCCCGCCAACTACGAGCCATGTGATAAATTCTCGGAGAGCAGGAATGGATCCAAAGGATATGAAAAATAATTTAAATTAATAATTAACTAATAGTAGTTTATGCAATTAGTTTATAATGTTAAGCTTTATTGCATGAGTACATGTTTTGAAAACGAGCGACGTTAGGAGCGAGTTTTCAAATTTGTACGAATGCAATAAAGCAACATTATAAACGAGTTGCATACGCTATTTTTTTGTATAACAGCATTATAAATTTACAAGAGAATCAAACTTAATTTCGCGAAACAACTTTCTTCTGACGTCTCGGGTGCTTGACATCCAACGCCCTCTGGAAATCAAATTCAAGATGGCATTGTTGACATCCGTGCGAGAAAACGGTGGTCGGCTGTTCCGTCTTCTTCTACCTCCCCACGATTCTCTCGCTACTATTGGCTGAATGTGTGATGACGTCATGTCGCGTTTAATAATGGCGATGACGTCATGTACCGTGCGATAAAATACTGGATTATGCACGATTCGGGGTATCGAAAAGGGTCGTTTATAATGATGGTATACAAAAAAATTAATTAAATTAATTTAATTATAATTTACAACTGAGAATTTCAATATTAATTGTATTTTCATTCTATTCTACAATTTGTATTCTCAATGTACTGATGTATTTTATTTCAAGCAATTTAAGCATTTGAAATTTGAGCAACAATGCCGCAATGGACATTTAAAAAGTTCATTATTGAACGGCCAGATGGTGGCAGCGATAAGAACTGCAATAAGATAAAGCAGTTTTATTTACAGTCATGCTTGTGTTATACGTTCACAAATTAGCCTTCTAGAAATGATTTGAAACCTAATCCATATTTTTTGTCCGTGTTGCGAGGTATTGAACAAACATATTTTCACTGAACGTAAGGAAACTTATCTACGCATATTTCAGTACTTCACCAACAATACATTCCATATTATTGTCTTTCAAAATTTCAACGAGTATGAAGCAATATAGTAGAACGACGATAATCCGTTTCTTTTATTAAAAATTTTGTTCGCTTTTTGGGTAAACATTTTAAGAGTTGAAAATTAAACAAGGGTTTACAAAACGTGTGGATTTATTTTATATTTTTACATAGTAAAAACTTTATTTCCCGGATATAGATGTTAAAGGAATCATTTTACTATTTTAAATGTTTATTATATTAGATGCGTTTGGCCAGACACGAGTTATCAAAAATTTTTGAAATAAAAACAATGAATCACATTATTATATACTTTAAAGTTTTATTTTCCTCAGCTTCGTTTGGCGCGGTGTCAATATATAACGAGGTGGTAATAAATTAACTTAATATCAAAAATCGTAGAACATTATTAATTTACTTAGTTTATTAGTATCATTTATCAACTGAGTGTGATGCACCATAACTAACCTATATACAAGTTGAAATCTGAATATAGATAAAAAAGTAATAACCGTTTTTGCCAAGAATTGATAAGAAAATATTCGCCAATTATATATGCCAAACGAAATGCACAATGTTTTGACAACTGCTCTGGCAACAAAGCGTCGCTCGCTTCTGTATATTTTGCTGCGAATACTGTAAGTCAAATTTATTCCTGTTTGTTTCATCTGACAAAATAAGAAATGATTGTTGGCCCTGATTACCGAAATGAATGCAGATATGTATCACAGGCGGTATATTTGAATTGGTTGAATTGGACGCTTTCAAGAAATAGCTGAAGTAGCGCAGAAATTGCAATATTTCAAATTTTTAATATTACGTAGCTCTTATAATGTCCGCGATCATGATTTTAGGCCAATTTCCAGACACCCCTATCGTCAGTATAATTGCTTGTGAACTTATCCATTAATAAACATATTAGAGTAACGAAACAATAATATGTAACGAAGATAATGATTAACTTCACAACCACAACCAACATGAATGTCATGTAAGACAGAGTGTAACGAAATGACCTATAACGTCGTAGTATGTCATTTTGACCCTTTCAAAAAAAAAAGGTCGTTTTTAATGACGAAAGCAATGCAATTTATTACAACTCGTTACAATTAAAAACAATTGGTCGAAACTCTTTTCTTTTAGAAAATTCGTTTTCATTACATTTCTCTTCTCTTCAATTTTACATACCATTTCCAAGCATGTTTCTAACGATTTTTGTCTATTTTTGACTTTACTAAATATTTTTTTATGACATTCCACCAACTATTTACCGCAAGAGTATCTATTGTTTGCAACAATCGCTTATAGCTGCCTAATTGTTATTCTCCCCTGATAGACAATAGTATTAGCAAAATGCAGGGTACTTATAATACAATTACCAGAATATTCAAGGCAAAATAGATACTGAAGACGTGCAAAGTTGGAAATAGGATACGCTCATTAGGCAATCCACCGAGACGTCTAACCGTAATTAAGATAATTGATTTGCAAATCGAGAATTAACTTCCAAACTATAAATTATAACGATGTTGCAGTCTGCAACTTTCACGTGCAGATTACTCTTATAACTATTGATCGTTATACTGACAAATGATAGTGTCGTCAGAATTGTAAATGGTAGATTTAAAGCAAGAAAACAAATGGTATCCTATAAAGAGAAGCCATCGTAAGAATCGTTTAATTGAAAATTACCTTCGTAACTGTGCCTTTAAATTTGAAATTAATCGTACTCGTCAACTGTAAAATGAAATCCAACCTCTCATGACATTTTTATGTGCAGTGGTATTCTCTTACATTAAAGATAGTTGTTTCTTTTAATTGATTATAGTTTGCACTTATGGTTTTCAATGTTTTCTTTCTTTGTCGCAAGTAAGACTTATATAACGTACTTATATATTTTGTATTTACATATTAATGGTATTTATATTTTATACCATTTGAAATTTTGCTCCAATCACACAGTTCTAGGTTTTTTTCGGGTATTGTCATTAAATTTCAACTCCAATTCTAGATTTTAAATCTTCCATCGTTGTTATTGTTATTATCTAAATTTTTACGATGAAAGAAACATTTTAATTGTTAAAACTGATTAATTTCGGAACACCTAATGATGCGACCGCATTGTGTCGCAAAACGTTGTGACTAGTCATTGACGCAAAAAAAAATAATTGTTAAAATATTAATTGATATGATTGTCTTTAATGTAAGAGGATACCACTGCATAAATCATAAACATAAAACTAAACAATTTACAGTTAATCATTTTTGGTCTCATGACATTTCTTCGAGTTCCGCGCGACGAGTCGATTTACTCTTGGCGCGCTCTCGTGATAGTTGCTTCATTTATACCCCGCAATTTAAGCAATTTTTAAATGTGCGCGCGTACATTATTTTAATTTAGCATTATGGGTAATTAAACACATTTGTTAACACAGCAACCATCTTGTTATTGTTGTTCATGTGTTCGAGAAGTGGAGTTGAACTTGGATGCTACAAACGAGTACGTATTTAAATAATTTTACTTATTGTAGCGAGATTTCTTGTAGCTGTCACAAAAGAAAACTTTTTAACACTGTATTTTATAATTATGAATACCTAAAGCTATCTAGTTATTTGGCAATATTAAATAAAAGTAGGCGTCTCCATTCGGACAATTCATTTTTACAAATTACGCTTTTCTACAAGGATCGATGTTTTTATAAGGAAATACGTGTTTCTAAAGGTTTTTGGGGATGAGAAGTTAAAATTGCGGATGAGAAATATGCTATCGGGCACGGCTTTTGAGTAATTAAAATTAATTAAATTTTGAGTTATTGGGAATGCGTCATGGCTACACCAAATATGAATGTTTTCTGGTTGCGTGGGATAGCCGCGACAAAAATTCCCATGACAAAATGAAGATTTGGGCTCAATGTAAATGGACAATGGGAGAAAGTATTCAGAAAGAGAAATTGGAAGCTAGTGATGATGCCCTTCTGCGTCCAATTCACATCAAGCTGGGTCTTATGAAACAATTGTCAAAGCTTTGAATCTATCTGGAAGAGGGTTTATTTATCTTTCAGAAATTTTCCTCACCTTTCGGATGCAAAAATAAAGCAAGGTGTGTATGTGGGTCCCCAATTAAGAGAACTTCTGAAAGATACAAATTTTGAACGAAGCCTAACACCAAAAGAGAAAAATACATGGATATATTTCAAGAATGTAAGGGAAAACTGTCTAGGAAAAGAAAAGCTAACAACTATGAAGAACTAGTTCAAGAGCTAATAAATGCAACATGTGAAATGTGAATCTAGAAAATGCACAGTGCGTTTTCTTGATTCACATTAGCGTTTTCCTGAAAACTGCAGTGATGTTTTCGATGAACATGGTGAAATGTTTCATAAAAACATAAGGATCATGGAAAAGCAATGAGAAGGTAAATGGATGCCTTCAAGGCTTGTGGACTATTGCTGGAACATTAATCAAGATCGCAAAAGTGATCACAAGAGGAAACAAAAATAAAGTTTCTAAATTCTCAGGGAAGAGATGATTTTGTTGTTATATTCTGTGTGCAAATAAGTTGTATTTTTTCCATACAAAATATTGCATTTCATGGGTCCATCGTCTTGCTTTTAGTTATCTTCTGATTGGAATGTTCCTTTACATTTAAAAAAAGTTAGGATAGAATTGTTACACAATTTGCCTATAAAGAAGTACAGAGTGGGGAAAAGATTGATTTCCATTTAAATCAAGACCATTTCCCTCAGGTTTTTTTTTTTTTTTTGTAGAATGTATTAATATAGTATTTGTTCCTAAGTATTCTGGGAAGCATATCATAAATATTTCTTTAAAATTCCAGAAACATGGAACCTGCTATACTTAAAGATGATACAAAACGTCATGCAGGAGGAAATACGAGAGAGATAGTGGATTATATTCAAAACTGTAAGTACAACAATGACAAACATGATTTATATTTATAATTGTGGTGAATCTTAACTCCTGCACACATAATAACACCAAGGTTCTTAAAATTATGAAACATCTATTTTTTTAGCATGGGAAAACATCATGATGGACATGGAAAAGGAAACTCAAGAAGGTATCACAACTATTACTAATACTATTATATTCCATAAGTATGGAAACAAATTTATTTTCATGTACTGAATGATGATGATGATGATGATAATGATGATAATAATAATATTTATTGAGTCACATAAACAATTACAATGATAATTCTATACTTCTAGCTTTTCATTTTCAACTTTTTAAAACTGCATGGATTATTCCAACAATTTTTGATATGATATTTATTTTTAGGAGGAGTTACAATTAGTTATTACAATTCAATGTCAAACACTGGACAAGAAACAGAAGAAAAGAAAATGCCAACACAAGTCGGTGATCAAGAAGAGAAACAATTAACACTCAGAGGGCCCAAAGGTAACTTACATTTCGTTAATTCATTTACATAGTTTTCTTTGGTAGCATTTAGGACAAAAGACATGAAATAAAAGAGTGGAGAGCAGTTCTTTGCACATATTTTTAAAGAAAAATGGCTTATTTGCTGAGCACGAATTAAGGGTAAAAGCTCTGCAAAGTCATGATAAAACAATTATTCTTCACTTCACTATGTAACCGAATTACCAACACATATTCCAATCAAAGAAGTTAAAAATTATTAATAAATTTTATTGCAGAAAAAATCTCCAAAAGATGCAGGAGCACAAACAAAACAAGGTACATATAACGTACATATGTGTTAATACTGCCACTCATACATCACATATTACGTGAAATCGCAAATGCACCAAATTGTAATATAGGCCTACTAAATTACTTCCTCCTAATGAACAAATTGATTAGGAGGCACTGCCTAAAATTTCTTAATTGCAATCTACATGACTTTGAAATCAATTTCAGATCCTAACCAACCCTCAGATGAAAAACAAATTCATGAACAAGTAAAAATTTGGAACAATTCTGGTTCTGGAATACACAACAGAAAAGAAACAAAAGTTTCTCTACAAAAAGGTAAGGCATTTACAATTAGAGGTTTAATTGGCTCTTTAAAGTTAGAGGATGAAACATATTCCAAACAAAATCAGTCAGCATTACTCTTATTTAGATAAAATGAGACATCTCAATTCTGGTGTAATTATTTTCCCTTAACTGACAGGTTTGAATGCAAGATATTGAATGTGCTGATGATTGCGTTACATTTCATTTTACATTATGAATTGATTAAACCAATATGTCCACAAGGAAATTATTATCCTGAATAAAACATGAATTGTGAGCATGGAATAGAAAATATTTATATGCAATATTTATATTAAATGAAAATATGTACCATATTCACTAATGAATATCAATGAGGGAGGTCATGGTTTCCCTTTTTCAGTCAGGTAATCAGAGTTGTGATTTGCCATTGCCTTCTCTTGTGTGTGAAATAATTGGAAGAAATATGTCGAGAAGATTATAGATCAGATGATACACAGAATACATGGAGGTATTAGAAGAACAACAAATTGATTGGTAATAACATCCAAGCCATGTGGCGAGAATTTGAAGCTGCCTCCTTTGGTTCAATGTACTTTAACACACTTGAAGGCCCTGCACCATCAAGGCTCCCCCAGCCAGGAGACTCTTTGAAATTCATGAGTACTTCATTATAGCCCCCCCGGCTATAATGAAGTACTCATGAATTTCAAAGAGTCTCCTTTTAATCACACAATTAATCAATTATAGCTCAAGAGTAAAGGGAAAATTTGCATGACTTTGGAGCAAAAAATAAAAATAATAATAATATAAACAACAACAAAAACCACAACAACAATAATAATAATAATAATAATAATAATAATAATAATAATAATAATAATAATGACAACAATAACAACATCATGGAATTGGTTTCCTTAATCTTTCAATACAATTAAATGGACCCAACTTCTCCAAGCCCTCGTCCTTTACACTTCGCAATCACACAACACTATTACATTTTTTGGCAGCCATTGTTAGCCAAGAGAAAAAGAGGCAAAAAAAAACACTAAAAAATATCATACATTAAATGGCACAATAAAACCATTTGGAAGAAATATGATAAAAGAGAAGGAAATCAGACAAACAAAACAATAGCAAAATCAACACTTATAGACAATATTACAATCAGAATATTGACGATCAATTTAAGTATCATAGATAATTTAAGATATTTAATAATGGTATAATTAAAAAGACAATGTAGGAAAAATATAAGAATGAAGCTTTAGGAAAAATACATGTGAAAAATAATATTAATTGAGATACCACCCTTGAGATACCAGCTAAAAGGGAGAAGAATCTAGCTGCTAAGCTAGAATTGTGTTTGCTGCAAGTATGGGTCTGGCAATCAACTCAATGTAATTTGTTGGTGTCAAGAGGAGTTATTTTCTTACACAAGAGCCTTATAAGTAGAATTTCACAGAACCAAATAATTGAAAGAGAATACTAATGACTATAGAAGAGCTTATTGCGGCTGCCCAAAACTTCATGACTAAGAAAGAAATGCTGAATTTGTGGAGTCCAAAAACATGTACGTCTCTGAATTATGCAACCAAACAGTAAAACTGAATAAACAACAATATCATGAAGTTAATGAATGCATTTTAAAAAAATAATATTCCAAGAAGGAAAGAGAGGTTGTATTTGATGCAAAATACCTTAAGAGCAAATTAATGATCAATGAAAATCCAGAGAAGATCATGTTTTACATTTAATAAATAAGTAAGACAAGGTTTGATTTCACGAATCACATGGTTGATGGTAATAAGTTACGAAATAATATATATTAAAACACCCAAAAATAATTTTCACAGAAAACAGTTTTTTCATTATAGTTACGTTGATTTTGAAAAGCTCATTCCCAGAATTCACAGATTTTGCAGGAAATGCAAAACTGAATTTTTGTAATTCAACACCTCACACAAAACGAACTTTTAAAAACACTAATGTAATGTAACACTAATGTAAAACCAAAAATCTAAAGTTAAAAAACCCTGTCTAAAAGCGTATTTGATTAGTAATAATTAAAATGCGACACACCTAGATGTGAATTGATTAATGAAATCAAAATACCATAGACTTGTTCTGTGTGAAATTGGATGGGTTAATAAGACATTTAAGAAAGATGCTGAATTTTAAAAAATATATCAGTGAATCTTTTTATAAATTGTTGTTGTTATTATTATATTATTATTATTTTACATTTATTATTAATATTATTTTTATTTATTTATTTTTTACATTTTGATACCTAGAAACAGTTGAAGGTTTTAACAATCACTTCCCGTTTCACAATTGGCAAATATTATAGTGATCCCACAGCTTCTTAGGATAACTAATGTTACAAACAAGGTTTGGGTGTTAAAAGAATTCATTGCACCAGCTTGGAATGCTGCTCTAGTGCAAATGAGGACATACTAGGAGATCTGGAATCAATTCCCGGTTGGGGCAGTCAATTTGTTGACATTAAAGTTATGACTTTGACAATACAATCATTCCCATCTTGATGTGGAATGACTCTTTAATATAAATAACATAACTTATAAATTCATCAATAACATTAAATAATGATAAAGGATTCTCAGAAACCTTTTACTTGTTAAGTATAATATTTGTCCTAGTGAATCAAAGGGTTAATAGAAAACAACTTGGTCACACCAGCGGATGCGACGATACTGTTGCACGCTGCGAAACGAAAAGGAAAAAAATAGCTCATGGGCTTCTAAATGCCATATAGTCTATAGTCTTTAAAGTCTAGTAACATCAAAACCCGTTTTATGTCTCTATAAATACGTTCAATGCAGTCTAATAGAGAATAAAGAAATCAGTCACAGCAGTGCGGCTCAAATGTGGGTTGAAATCAGTGATGCTGTGCGGCGCAATTATAGCCGACTGCAGTGAAATAGTTAAATTGCACGAAGCAAAGCTCTTAAAGTAGAAATTTTAAGCTTTAATCTTATCTAAATTAAAAGTATTTTGATTGAAAATTGAAGAGCTATGACCATTTGAAAAGTATTTATTTCTACGGTTTTAACGTAAAATTGACCACATTTGGGCTAATGTGGCACACTGTTTCAGTCAAATACACAATGTTTGATGATCATAAAATTGTTGCAGGGTAACGCGGACACCACCTCAGCCAAAAATCTCTTGATAAAAATAACAGTAAATAATATTTATTCGTTACTTTCTAAAAAGTAGCGAAAATGGAAGTGTTTGTGGCCTAAATCCCTAAACCCATTTTAAAAACGGTTTTATTGGTGCTTTGTTCTTGCATCGAAAACTAACTTTTTTCACCAAGCTATTGACTTGCTTTTTTCGATACAGACTAATACACACGCACATGCGCGCTCTCGCTCTCATGAGAGAGAGGTGGATGATTGGGCACATGCATGTAAAAGAATGAAGATCAGATGGCAATGACACGATTTTAAACAATGTTTTTGGAAGCATTAAAACAGAAATACTTAGCCTGTCTGAAAAAATTGGGAGGGAGGTAGAATTTTTTTAAAACTCAACATATATGTATAAATATAATGTATAAATAATATGTATAAATTAGTATTAATTTCTTTTAATTGTTGCAGAAGTCAAGAAATAAAATCATTATTTTTCATTTCAGATTCTTTATTTTTCTATTCAAATGAGTGGAAACTCAACCAAGGAATGCAAGTGACCATGGGAAACAGTAAGTAACAGAAAAAGAAATGAATTACCACATCAGAAAGGCAATCTTTATGTAATTTGTCTCAACCTACAAAAGGGAGGTGTCAGTGAAAGATAATCAGAAGCCACATGAATGCAGTTTCGAAATAAAGTTTTAACCCTACCAACTGTAGAGTGAATGAAAACTTATAATGGGAAGCACGTTATATACAGAAAATTGTGGTATTTGAAATTTGGAAAAATTAAAATTAAGGCTTGTGAATATCTCTCACTCACCCCCTTCAAACAATACATTTTGAAAATCTTCCAAGTTTTACAGGAACAATACATGGTACCAAGTTATGTCGCATCTTTTTCCCATCACATAAAAAACGATCTCTAACAGGACAGAAACAGAGACAACCTAATGAAATACAACCAGTCAACTTTACAACACAAAAGAAATATTTTCCTACACCAGGTAGGTTAAACAATTTCATAATAATAGCCACAATATTATGAAAAATTCTGAAACTAATTAAAAAAAAGAAAGAAAGAAAGAAAAGAGAGAGGGGGCACAAAGACTAAACTGCATCAAACATGGAAAAGTATTTAAAAAAAATTATACTCTACAAATATCTATGAATTCCTATACAAATGAATTGAGAATTCTATTTAACAAGGTACTAGATGACTACCGGAAAGTGACACTGTGATGTATCTCCAATCATTGGAAGCAATCTCTTTAAGAAGAGTGAAAACATTCAAAATTTGAAATATTGTTATTAAACTGATTACATATTTAAAATTAGTTCAACAACTGGCTTTAAATACCATTTCCCCAATGTTTCATATTTCTACTTCGTTTCTCATTAATTTGTATTTTCCAGGTACAGTTCAATACAAAATGAACAAGAGTGATGACAAAAAACCACAACCAGTGAAAGACGGTGAATGGCAAATTGTTTGTTACAAGTCAAAACAAAAGAAAAAACCGATGGGGGAGAATGCCATTGAAACAATTCAAGGATGTAAGTGACATTTAATTTTTTTAATATACCTTAAACATTATGTGTAGACATCGGATGTTTAGGCACTAAAAAATCGTCTTTTAGGCGCCTAAAAAGGCACTGAAAAAGTCAAGAATAAGGAAGGAAAAGGCACTGTCATAAGTTACATACACAATTAAATGGAAAATTGTAATTTTTGTATATATTATTTTGTAAACTTAAATACACAAAACCAGTTCGTATATCTTAATGTAAAACTAGATTTACACATTTACAACTCTTCTACATTTTATTCTTAATAGTTTCCATTAACCAGTAATATTTACTCATTACCAGTAACTTTTCAAGGATCACAATTTCAAATTTGCGACGACTGGGAGACAAAATCAGTTTGAATGCGGAGAACGATATCTGAACGATGTGACTGGCATATATTTTAGCAGTCCAACACTAGCAACACTGAAACCTTCTGAGAATTTATATTATTTGCACTTAAAATTTCGGTTGCCTCGGCGTATTGTCAATCGTCCAAGTTCTCAGATCATGGCTAGTATTTGTGAAATAGGGAAATGGAGAAAAATCAGTTGGTGTACTTTCAGGAATTCTCTCGTAATTTTAAATTTCAAGACGTGAATTGAATGTTTCGTAATGAATGGTCAGGTTGGACCATCGCCGATTTTCCGATATCTTAGCATTGTATATAAGTATACTAAATAAAAGGCAAAAAAAGTTCTAAAAAAGGTATTTATGCAAAAAATAGGCATTTATGCTAAAATAAGCAAAAATAAGCATTATAAAATTCCGTCAAATGTCATCAATTGTCATGATTCGTGGACATATATTATCAGCCTTTAAATAAGTTCTCTAGAAAAAGATAGGCATTTCCCTAAACATCCGATGTCTAATTATGTGTAAGCGGTAAGACATTCAAACTATGAGGGAAAACATGAAACCCTTTGCATCTGCAAATGGCCAAATGACTTATCATTTGAAGCTTTTTTGTAAGTGTAAGCTTTTTATTTGAGAATGGGGGTTGTGTATTCAACTCTAGATCTATATTGTATACTAATATATTTTTTAATATAATACTTTGCAATACTTTAAATGCGTGTCACATAAAGGTCATGCAATACAGGTGCAGGTGTGCAGCCAACTTTGTTTTGTTATGAAAAATTTTCATTTGTGATGACTATAAAATGTATTTTTATTTGTTAATATACAGTTAAAATTTATAACATAAACAAATGATACTTTGAATGACATTCATTAGTATAGTGTGTACAGTATCAAATCCACACTTTTTAGTATGTACCATTTGTTTTTGAGGGTGCTAAAGACCCATGGGCCCCTGGCACACCCCTGATATATTAGTATACACATGCAGTTGAAATATAACTTCGCTAAGATCAGCAATAACAGAATGAGATCATAAACAGAATTGTACAAAATCAATAGCATCCCAAAACCATTGGAAATGAGCAGCCCTTTCAATAAAACCAGTTGCTCATAAACCCTGAAGAATTAATCATATTAATCATATCTCGAAAACAAACTACCAACCAAACACCAAAGCAAACTACAAATCAATATTTCAAAGAACTCTAAATAATATTCATGAAATATCAGCAAAATAAATCAATAAATAATAGCATAAAGAGAAACTGACCCTGCAGAACATGAAAATTACTGCTTCCATCATTCTAGTGTGAAATGAAAATGGCACAAGCAATATTAAATCTGAAAAATAAATACTCAATAATCACTGATTTGAAAAGTGAAATAAGTCCTTGTTCCGTAGTTCTGAAACAAAAAACTTAATAACATCCACAGTTGGCATCTGGGACATTTATGTTCTACACAAAAGTTATTGGACTAGTTGTTATTGATTGCCTTGGCAACTCTGTAACTTCGAATTTGAATTTCTGTGATGTATAGAACAGTTTTTATACCATGGCCTTATTTCCTATAAAAAGTAATTATGAAATATTTATAAAACATTTTTTAATTTCTTTATTTTTGGACTTGTACCACAATATAATCATAGGATAAATATGTAATGATGTGAATTAAAATACTGGGCCACGAGGCTATGAAAAATACTCTTACTAAATTAATATCGGCAACTACTCATAATTGATTTCCACTCGAGTCTGTAGCTGTGTAAAAACTTTCTGATAGAAATGGAGATATTTGTGAGAGATGTATTTTACTATTTTTTGAACATTGGTTATTTTCTTTCCGTTTATTGGAAGAATGGCTGAGCCATAAAATTTCTTGCAAGGCTAATCGGGATGTGCCTTCCCCTTTGCCAACATGAGTGAGTACTTGATATGTAGTAGTAGTAGTAGTACTGCGAGTATTTTACACCATTAGATGTCTCTCGCATCCCAATTTCTATTTAAGTATGTCACTGCAGACTTCTGCAGTCCTCTTCTTCCACCCCTTCTCCACTTCTTCCTTCCCTGTATTACTCAGTCTTCCTCATCTTCTGTGTGACATTGGTTTCCAATTCCAGGGCTTAAAAGGCCATTGTTCTTCACCCATTCTGTTTAAATGACCATACCATTTGAGCCATTTGATACCATTTGATTTTTTTAAATTTCAATGGTATTGTAACATCATAGCATTTCACTAGTCGTCGGACCGCACAAGGCGCGGGCCGGGGCGTGGGAGGGAGTGGTCCAGGCGTCGGGCTGGCGGTGCAACCGGAGCGGTCGCTTCGAGGGTGCAAACCAGCGGGGGCATGTCTGGGAACATCCGGCGGTCAGCTAGCGCAGAATGATGTGCGAGGACAGATCGTCTGCAGCTGGTCGGCGGGCCCCATTGTGCGCCCGGCCCAAAACTCTGTAATGAGGTGACGCGGTCCGCGGGTCTTCAGCGTGGGAAGTCTGTCACGCGACTCCTCGCTGTAGATGCCGATGAAGTGTTGGCGATTGGCATTCGAGTTTGGGCCGAATCGCGGTGCGGAGGCATTTGCTGATCCG